>JALIZH010020284.1:0-83740 GCA_030522465.1 Rhipicephalus appendiculatus
CTTCATGTCTTGTTCAGTTTTATCGAAACGTAGCTCGTAATTGTTTACTGTTTCCACATCCTTCACCCGCTTCTTTTTAGGAGGAGGATGTGCACGCGGTGCTTCCGACACCGATTGTGGTACTGCTGTCGCGCCCTTCTGCGCTCCCTCATCTATGCGCTTATTTAGCAAATTTATCTGCTCTCGGAGCTCTCTGTTTTTGCTCCTGCATGGTATTGCATTGCGCCTGCATGGTTTTTATCTGTTCCTGCATGAGCCTGTTCTGTTCCTTGAGAGCCTTTACTATTGCGGAATCCTGAGAGCCCCCGTCCACCCAACCCACCTGAGAGTTCGGTGGTGTACTCTTCTGGGAGTTCTTGGACTGTTGCTCAGGGTGAGAAGCCTCTGCGCGCGTCGACGGTGTAAGCCTGGGGAACGATGCCGAGCGGTCCCTCGGCGTGCTCTTGGATCTGTCGCTAGCACCATCATGACGGCTGCTTCGCGTCTGTTGTTGTTGCTGCAACGCTGTTTTCGGCGCTTTCTCTTCTTCTGGTTCCGCTGCAAGCTTTGCCTCCCACCGTCGTTTCTTGACAATATATGGCGTGCGAAACAACATCGTACACTTCTTATCTCCAGTCAAATGTTCTTTGCCGCATAAACGACACTGTGGCACACACTGATGGTCCTCCGGCGGTGATGACATACCACACCCTCGGCACTTGGCTTCTGGACTGTTGCAAACGTCCGATCTGTGACCCAGTTCGATGCACCGATAGCACACTTCGTAGCGTTTTTTGAATAGAAAACACTTCATGATCATGCCGAAACACACGAGCGTACGCGGCACCTCTGCATCCGCAAAGGTGATGGCGACTGTGGGAGATCGGCCCATTCTTCTGATCCCAAGAATCCCTGGGTTCTGTTCATGACCGACGAAACCCTCCATTATCGTCTCCTCGGTCATGCGTATGGCCATTCCATGCACAACCCCTTTTCCACAGTTTTCAGGTGCCACCATGTATGCGGTCACCTCATGGTCCTTATCTTCGATCCTTATAGTTTTGATACTCATGACCTTCTCCGCACACTCAAAGTTCAAGGTATGGAAAAGAATCGTACTTTGTTTGTCGTTCACGAAGAGAAGATCCGACTTTGTTTTCTTCCACTCAAGGGACGCGGCCCGACGCACAGCTTCGCCGAGTAACGGTTGTGAGGTGTTTTTGATCACTGCTAGGCCCGCTTTTGGTCTAATAATCACTTTCCATCCGTCCTCCGGGAGCTTGGGGAGACGCGATGCCACAGATCGTTCAGCTAGCTTCCTTCCCACTGCTTTGTACGAGCGAACGCCGCCACGGTTTTCGGTTCCAGCCCCCTTGCAGCCGGCTTCCTCGCCACCGCCGTTGTGCGTCTCCGTCTTGGCGTCGCCGGCGCTTTCTGGAACTTTCAAGCCTCGGCGCTTTTCGACACACTTTTTTGAGTTTGACGACCCATCCTTCTCCGTCCATCTCATTCGGCTCGATGTCGGTGCCTTCCACAGTAACGTACATCGTCATCGTGACACCACGGTCGTGGTGGACCGGCGACAGGGGCCCCCTTGTCCGCCCTCTCGGCCGTAGGCGTCGCTAGGCTTAGAGCAGGCCTAGCGGGACGCACAGCACATCGGCACGAAAACGACGATGAAATCCTCAAAAATGCACTCACACCCTAAGGTCTTGTATCCACGGGTTCCTTGAAACTTCGAGAACGCGATTCGACCACCAAATCAGGTGTCCATTGATTTCTACCGCCACAAAAGCAAACATTCGATGGAGCCAACGCAAACGCGCGTCCGCCCCTTCCGGCCCCCTGGCGGCCTTTTTTTCGCGAATGGATCAGGTGTCCATTGATTTCTACCGCCACAAAAGCAAACATTCGATGGAGCCAACGCAAACGCGCGTCCGCCCCTTCCGGCCCCCTGGCGGCCTTTTTTTCGCGAATGGAGGAAGATTAGTCTCGCGTCTCGGTGCGATTCGCGGTAAATTATTAAACAAGAAAGCACGCACACATTCGGTTTGAGTGTTATCCCCCTGAGAATGTAAAAGAAAAAAAGACATGGTATAGTCAGTCGAATGGTCACATGCTTTCGCCGTACACACTTTGGAATGTACGAAGTTCCTTCAATTTTTTGCATTCCGATATCTCAGCACATTGAAAGACACTTCTAGACGACAAAATAACCGCGAGTTGTGACGACCACTTTATAGCGACGGCCGCTGAGCGGCGGCTGCTTGTTGAGGCCAGCCGAAGGCTTAAAACCGACAAAAGCGAGAATTATTTATTCCGCCTCTTACGATGTGTACCTCTATAAAGACTAGAACATTTACGGCCAGTGTTCAGCTAAAGTTGCAGTAATTTATTGGGCCTTCATTTATTGAAACAAGTGCGGAGACTTCTATATCCTCGTTTCCAGGAGCCATACTTACCCAGAAAAGGGGTACTTTCATACGTGCAGCTCAAGTGTAGTTCTTCAACCTTTCCCCAAACTTAACCTGAACTTACACTTTCCTCATACTTTCATAAGTGCAACTTATCGCGAAACTTAAGTTCTGTTATTGAATACGGGCCTAAGTAGACGGGCCCCGAGCATTTTCGCCTCCTTCGAAGAATGCAGCCGCCGCGACCTTCGGGTCAGCATTTAAGTACCAAAAGCACTAAACCACCGTGGCGGATTCTCGGACGTGTTCGCCTTTTCCTTGTTGTCCTTATTACGCAGGGCTTCATGCAGACTGGTACGCAAACATACCTCCAGGTCGATTACGCTCACTTCAAACACGCCTTCTATTAATCTTGAAAACGCCGGCGTGGACACACCAAGGGTTGACGTGGAAAAAACAGCGTACATGCATCCTGAAAGAACTGCAGCCGGATACAGCCGAAAAAGTCCGGAGAGGCCCCGCCTAGGCAAGCGAACCGCAGCAGCTGATCGCCTCCCGTGGCTATATGCGGGTATGTGCCACGGAGTTTGGGTAAATCGCACTACTCATCACAGGTCCACTAAAAGTAAAGAAGGCAACAGTTAGCGCAACAAATAGCTTGAAAGCGACGGCGGCGAGCCGAAGACTTCGAGTACGTACAACGAGAGAATACTAGGGAACATTGGCGTAAATCATGGGGGGTCAGGAGGGTCCTAACCCCCCCCCCCCCCCCCCGCCGTGTTCAGGCTGGGGGCGACACTCCATGCAAGTGTCCCCCCTCGAGATTTATCTTCCAAATGTCATATCTGAATTTCTTGACAGTCAAGGACAACGCACTTTCCGTAAAACCAACTCTGAATTATGAAGCACTTTCAATCAACATAAACTGATTACTTCTAGCCGGTACACACGATGGGGAATACCGTTTGTGCGCTAGCACAAAAAGTGCTACCATATTTGTTGCATACTCTAACCTGAATGACGCAGTTTTTGAAATGCTAATGCCTGCCCAGGAGTTGCTATTTGAAACTAACTTTGCCACGCGATGTCGCTTATGTACCATTGGATAATCAGAGCTATTTTTTTTCTGGCCAGGCGCTGATACTCATGATCTTTTTATTATTACTATTATTATTAATATTATTATTAATATTCTTCTTATTATTATTATAAATACTATTATTTTATGGGAATGCATAATTTTAATTTCATATGATTAAAAACTCACAGTTTCGCCACTATAGGGCGAAGCAATGAATGCGATAGCAAGAAATTAGTTCGTCACACGATGAACGACAAGCAGCTCGATACTTGCAACGCGCCGCCGCTGCACAAAGAAGGACGCTCGAAAAGGACGCATAGGTATACACAGGACAAGTGTGAACTAACAACTGTCGTAGCTGTTAGGGGAACGCTAGGTGGAGCTATGCTGAGCGTTTGGCTCTGCATGACGCTCTGCGATTTCCCATCTTTTCACCAGTTTTTCTTCCCATGTGGTGAATTTCGCGTGTGATACGTGATACGGGAACATCTAAGGACTCTGCGGACACCACTGTTACCGGTGAGCCCTTCACCTTCTCGTAAACACGGGCCAGGACGTGCCCGCCTAACGAGAACGGAGTGCTACCACCGCCTACGGCGGCAGCGTTGGCTACTGTGCGGGAGACGCCGGGTGCGTTGCCGCGACAGATCGCGACGCTGGCTGCTGCCGGAGCTGCGATGTCGACGGGGCCGAATGCTACGATGAGCCCGCCTAAACACAGCTGTCCTGAAGCTACAAGCTTGCACGAACCACTAAATGGATGCGCTACGCTCTCGGACTTCGACCGGGAACAAATGGAGTGCCATGAGAACAATGAAGGCGGTGACATCAGCCTACACGACACCGATATGCCCGCCTCACGCGTAGAGCGGGAGGAGGACAAAGAAGGAGACTGGCAAACGGTATTAACCATTCGCCAAAAGAAGGCTCTCGCAAGAGCTGGAAGAAAAAGCCATGGCAGCAGCGAGTGGCTACGACTCGTCGAGCCAGCACCAGGGACCCATCAAGCCTCCCCATATGAAGAAAAAGTCACGATTCGCTAGACTACCTCCGTTGCCAAAGGACTACTTCAAAATAATACTCCGACCTCATCAGGGGCTGCCAATCAAAGACTTGACGGTGCCGCAGGTCTCCGAAGCGGTGATCATGGCTACGCAAAGGAAGGTGAGAGGCGAACACTTCCTTTTACGCCTGAAGCCCGGCTCAAATATCATTATCGTATCTACCCCCCAACCAAGAGGTAGCAGCCATTGTTAGAAAGATAACCACGCTCGTTATCAACGGCAAACAACACGCAGTGAATGCTTACGTCACGGCTGGTGAAGATACCAAAAAAGGCGTAGTACATGGTCTTGCACCTCACACGAGTCCTGAAACACTCCTAGCCAACCTGCGCATCAGAACGCAAGGGGTTGGAGATCCTCCGAGCACGCATGCTCGGGGAAAAAAAGACAGCGGTAATTACTTTCTATGGCCCAATAGTACCACGCTTTGTATACTACATGGGGGGAAGAAATGCCCTGTTACTGATTCAAGCACACAGTGCAGTTCTGCAACGCGTGTATACAAACAGGCCACAGGACGGACGTGTGCCCTCAACCACATTCCTCAGTGTGCAACCGGTGCGGCGCTAAGGAGCCAGAGGCGGAGCACGAATGTAAACCCACCTGCACCACCTGTGGGGAAGAGCATCTTGCCGGCTCGAAGGACTGCAAGAAGCGATACAAACAGTCGCAGCAGAACAAGAAAACCACTATGAAGTCACCCGGACTGCCTAAAGCTCCCATCAAGGAATCTCCACCAAGGCCGCGTTGGTACGATACTGAAGACACGGATGACGATGCATGGTCACCATTAAGGCAACAGGAAGATCTACAAGCTGCGTCGCCACGACGACAGCCATTAAGATCACGACAACGCCGAAGTCAAGATAAGGACTCCGACTCTTCAAATCACCTCCCGTCCAAGCTCCAGTCCACGCCCACAGGGTCCATGCAAAGATCTGCCACCCCGACAAGGAAGAAGGATTCCTTCAACAACAAGGTGAGCTGGGCGGGGGAGGTTCATACCAAGGCTCCCATAACGTCTAATCCAGAATACCAAAAAATCGTGACCGAAAACAAGCAACTCAAACAAAGCTTAGGTGAGCTTAAGCTTGAAATCGCAGCACTCAAAAGCCAACTCGCAGCTACTGCCGTACAAGCGAAACCCACACATGTGACACCGCCACTACGCACGGAAGACGCGCAATCTACGGAGAAAACTCTACAAGTCCTAGTACAAGAGATTCAAGGCATCCAAAACTTCCAGCAACAATTATAAGCCGATTTACAGGGACTTAAAGGGTACGTAGAAGAGACGCTTGCCCGACAAAGGCCACTTCGTAAAAGAGCGAATAGCAACCTTAGCGCACCATCAGCGAGCAAGGCTAAAAACGGCGTAATCTCGGACTCGACAGAAGTCGTAAGTGTGATCAACAATGGCTCCTAAACAGTCTCGAACCGCGGACACCGCTGAAATATGGCACTGGAACTGCCGCTCTTTCCAAAGAAGAGCGGCGGCATTGCAGCAATACATTGATTTGGTAATCAGTAAACCTTATATTATATGCCTTCAAGAAGTGGGGAAGGGTGTAGCCAAGCTGAGGGATTACTACACAGTCACGAATCACCAATACCCACGTGTTGCCACATTAGTGCACAAAGGGATAGCAGTGAGCGCGCACTACGCCCCTGAATGCACTACAGAGCATCAAATTATTGAAATACACGCGACCAAGAAAGGGTACAGAGTAGCATGTCAGCGCTATATAGACGCAGGCAAAAACCTCTGTTTTTCCAATAAAGAGTATCTCTCTCTCTACCAAGAAAGGGAAAGCCAAGATATTTATTTGCAACATATACAGCCCTCCCAAGGAACGTCAGCCAGACTTTTCGGCAATTCTTGAGTATGTGATGGACCACCTACAGGCACAAGACAAATTCATACTCCTAGGCGACTTTAACGCTCCGCACACCAATTGGGGCTACAGACGAGATACGCCCAAAGGGAGAAACCTAGTAGAAATGACAGAAAAATTTGATCTGGAACTAGCAACTCTACCACTAACTCCCACTAGACTAGGGAACAGTGTCTGTGGGGACACCTGCCCCGACCTTACGTTCACCCTAAACATAGCGGAAGGACATTGGAGAAATTTAGACGAAAATTTGGGCAGCGACCACTATAATATTAGCTTTTCAATGAGCACCGCCCGGCTCAGACGCTTTCCAAAGCAGGCGAAACTCACAAACTGGACAGAGTACAGAAAATATCCAATGCCCGCAACACCTCCCAACACAGCCGAAGGCTGGGCGAAGGCACTCAAGGACGCTCATGCAGCCACGACAAAAAAGATATCACCGCGAAAACCCCGGCAGTTGACCCACATCCACTGCACCTATGGGAGGCTCGGCGCAGCTTAACGAAGCGTTGAAAACCCAGAGGCTGAACAAAAAACTAAGGGCAAGAATAGCAACTGTAACGGAACAAGCTAATGAGTATTCCAGGCAGCTGCAAGCGGAGAATTGGCTCCAATTTTGCGATTCATTGAGAGGAACCCTGTCCACCGCTAAAACATGGGCTATCTTACGCAGCATGATAGACCCGGACTCTACAAAGACGTCAACAGCGAGAACAATACGTACCATAGTGGGCGAATACAAAGGTGACAGCCGAACACTGATCGAAGCTCTCAGAGACAAATATATGAAAACAGGGGGCGATAGCGTCGAAGCGCTTAGCTACGAAGGACCAACAAACGACTCTCTAGATGGGCCCATCACAGTAGCGGAATTATGCGCAGCAGCACATCACATCAGACAAAACACAGCACCCGGAGAAGATGGCATCACCAATGCAATGCTGCGCAACCTCAGCAATGAACAACTAGGACGACTAGTCGACTATTTTAACAAGGACATATGGGAATCTGGTAAAATTCCACAGCAATGGAAGGAAGCCACTATGGTCCTAATTCCCAAACCTGGAAAACCGAAAACACTTCAAAACCTGAGGCCTATATCACTTACGTCATGTCTCGGGAAGCTGTTTGAAAAAGTAATACTGGTCAGGTTAACTGATTACATCGAAAGGCACAACCTACTATCCGTTTACATGTATGGCTTCCGGAAACATCTGACAACACAGGATGTTTTCCTCAGACTCCTTGACGAAGTAATCAACAACGTGCCGACTGGAGAGGAGGACATTGTGGTGGCGTTGGACCTAAAGAGCGCATTCGACACTATGTCCCATAAGCTGATCATGGAGGAACTACAACAAATGGGCTGTGGAAAGAGAATTTTGGACTATGTCAAATCCTTCCTAACTGGCAGGAGTGCCACGATAGGATTAGCAGACATACGATCGCCGAAGATAGACCTCGCCGACAAAGGAACTCCACAGGGAGCTATACTCTCACCATTATTGTTCAACATTGGCATGAACAAATTAGCAAAAAGGTTAAATCAAATCGAAGACCTCAGGTTTGCGATCTATGCAGATGATATCACTTTATGGATGCACAAAGGCTCCTTAGGCCACAAAGAAAGTACCCTGCAAGAGGCCATCAGCACTGTTGAACATTTTGCGTTAGAAAACGGCATGGCCTGTGCACCAGAAAAGTCTGAATAGATCAGAGTTCACGGAAGAAACTACCGCAACAGGCCAAATCTACATTTTGAATTAGGAAACAGCACACTTCCAGAAAGGACCAAGATGCGTGTATAGGGCCTCTGGATCCAAAGTAACAGGCGAGCGGATTACACTATCGCAACCCTGAAAACGACGATGAAGCAAATAGCTCGACTAATTGGAAGAATCGCAAAGAAAGGGAGAGGCCTGCACAAAAGCGGCAGAAGAACTGACATTTGGGCGAGTTGGATTGCGTTAATCATGATGAGTGCTTTTCAGCGCAAAACGACGAAGACACAGGTGGTGTTCGTGTCCCTCCTTTTCCTGTGTCTTCGTCGTTTTGCGCTGAAAACCACTCATCATGATTAACTGCACGAAAGCGAAACAGTACGACTTGTTCAAGCTTTTATCATCAGCAGGATAACATACGCTCTACCCTATCAAAACTTAAGTTGCTCAGAAATGAAGATGGTGGAACAACTCATGCGGGGCGCCTACAAATCGGCACTAGGATTGCCGGTGAACACCGCGAATGAAAGGCTCCACGACACAGGAGTTTACAACACATTTCAAGAGCTGAAGGCAGCGGTTCTGATAACTCAGACGGAACGACTGTGTCTAACACAAGCCGGACAACAAATATTATTTGAACTAAAATACCCGGTCAGACCGCAGTACTGCAGTGACAAAATTCACCAAATTCCAAGCCACATCAGGACGCAAATACAAGCGACACCAATACCAAAGAAGATGAATGCCAAGTACCACAAAGGTAGAAGGCAAGCCCGAGCCAAGCAACTTATTAAAAGCTTCGGACACAATCAAGAAGTGCTGTACACGGACGCCGCTCAGACCGACAGAGGACACGTCATAGTAGCCGTTCGCAACACGCAACGCGATAGAACTGATATAACGGTCTCAGTAAACACCAAATGCACAGCCACTGCCGAAGCCTCAGCAATCGCGATGGCAATCAAACATTCCGACAGTGCCGGGCAGTCGGCATTGGTCATCTCCGATTCCCAAGCAGCGTGCAGAATGTACGTACAAGGGAGACTGCCAGGAATCGCGCGAAGAATATTAGGCGACTCACTCCAAGAAGACCATGCGATCATATGGTGTCCAGGTCATGAGGGCATCCCAGGCAACGAGAGGGCGCACTCCTTAGCTCGAGAACTTACAAACCGAGCTGTGAGCCACAGCCCATGCCAGGATAGTCCGCTTACGGCCCAAGACATCCTCGAACACCAACGTCGCATGAGAGAACGTCTTGCCCCACCGCATCGGCAGCTGGGAGTAGCAGAAGCTCGCGCATATAGAAGAATCCAAATGCACACCTATCCCCATTTGGAAAGGGCCCACCACATAAATCCCACATTACATGGTGGCGCTTGTCCATGGTGTGGTGCACGGCCGCCACTGCCGCATGTGACGTGGGAATGCGCAGCAAGGCCACACGAGGCAAACTCGCCTGGGTTACGCACTTACTCTAGGGAGCCGTGGGAGATCCTCCTCGCTCGGCCAGGGCTAGAGGTCCAAAGAGGCCTCTTGGACCAGGCGGAGCATGTAGCCAGGATCACCGGGGTCCTGGTATAGGGACCCACCTACTCGCTCTTCCCAATCTACCGCTTCCCCTGAATAACCAATAAAGTTTTTCCACTCCACGTAGCTGTTACGTGTTTGTATTTGAGCAACGCGCTGCGAGTGTCCACAATGCAGAAGCCGACGCTGTTGTTGTTGTTGCCTCTGACATGGCTCATACCCACTCAGGGGGATTGGCCAAGGATTGATTATATGATTTTATGACTTTTCGACGCTGTTTGATACTTCTTTTTCTTTTAAACTGCGGCACGTTGAATGACCCCTCTGCGTCTCCTGCTACACGGTGGCGTCTGACGCCAAGTGTGCCCGGGAAGGGGGGATTGGCCAAGTATTGATTATATGATTATATGACTTTTCGACGCTGTTTGATACTTCATTTTCTTTTAAAGTGCGGCACGTGGAATGACCCTTCTGCGTATCCTGCCACGCGGTGGCGTCTGACGCCAAGCGTGCCCGGTATTCTTTTTTTTCCCACTACATCATGAGTGGTACAGAAGGGAGCCGCTTTTTTCGTGCGCATCTGAAGGGCGGTTTTCAATGTGAAAGAAACTGTAAAAGCGTTGCGTGGTAGAAAACACGCTCAAGCTGTTCTGAGAACTGCGTACCGCGAGCGGCAAATGGTGCATATGAATAGCTCGCCGTTATATCGCTGTCACGAGCATGGCGTGTGGCTTTGTTGGCTAGCGCAGCAGGCTGCGGAGCGAGGGGTCGCTGGATCGAATCCCCGGTTAGGTGGTCTGGAATTTTTTTCTACTGATTTATTTTTCTTCATGCCTTTTTATATATACACATACATATACATATCCGGGACATGACGGCGTCGACAGACGGCGACGGCAAAAATCAGCCGAGAGGATCCATATAATTCTATCGCAATAAAAATAAAGCATATATATAACAACAAAATGGCCGCCATTTCAAAATGTATGTCCCTCCGTGGTGTCCCCCTTTGAGGTATTTATGGATTTACGCCACTGCTAGGGAACCAGAAAGGCAACGGAGGCTGCGAGAAGACCCCGAAGCGATGAAAGGCCGACACGAACGACGACGTGCCCGCCGATCCATGAGAGGTGCGAACGCTTGGTTTCAGCGCGAGTTTCTGTCTCTGGAGTTTGGACAACCGTGTCGTGTTTGTGGCTGTATGTGGCTTAACCCGAACCTCTCTTCACTGAGAATCAACGTAGAAACAACCTTAATCATCTAGCTAAGGCCTAAAACCAACCTAGAAGATACCAAATTAGTCTTAAAAATCGCCCAGTTTTGCCGTTTCAAGCCTGCGCGGCTTAGTACAAGCTTCGCATATTTCTCCTTTCTTTGAACGCGCGGCTAAACTTCAGAGAGATCGCGAGCGTGCGCGGCCAAGTGCTGGCCTCCCGCGGCGGGCGCAGTAACTGTGGAGCCCACGATGCCCAAATCAGCCAATGGCCGTGAATTTCGATATATGGCGTGGTTATTTGAGTATATGGCACATTTGTTGAGAGTCGAGGGAGTGATTTTAGCCGACTTTGAGAATTAATTGTAAATTCTTGGCTTCGTGCTGCGCTATAATGTTTGGCTCGCGTGTTCTCAGGAGCCTCGACTACTGATATGCGGAATGAAATATTCTCATATATTGGTTTTTATCGTTGCCATCGCTATGCGCTGCCTATAAAAATGAAATTATGTTTCTTTTTCACTGTGATCCTCTGTGTCTTGCATGCCCCGTCCCGTGAGGCCTGACAGAGCCCCCCGTATTAAATAAAAAATCACAGCATATCCACGGAGTGAATGATGATGAGTGGGCGAAGCTGCGGAGGTTCTTCGGTAAACCGTGAATCTTCCCCGAATTCTGCGCAGTACATCATCAACGACGTGAGATCGGGCGCGTTTATACTAAAGGGTTGATGAGAGTCATGACAACTTGCAGCTCACTTTAATTTTACATGTAGGTTGTGAATTTTTTTTTATTGTTTAATCACGCACAGGAGACATCTCACACAGGCACTACCTAGGAGGTAGAAATCCAGTGCCTATATATACGCGGTGGTCAGTGAACGGTTGTGCAGCACGAGCAGTCGTTTTTTTAAATGCGAATGCATTTCATAGTCGGGCTATGTCAGGCATCCGGCGTTGGCGTTGTCCGCGGAGGAGGAGTAGGAGGATAGGTTGAGGAGGTGTGCGCGCCGGCAGGTGTTAGATGTGAAGCATCTTATGGCGAAGCTTAATCCGGTGGTGGTGGTGTACGGCGTGACCGCCCTTACTGCGCATGCGCAAACCCTTTAAAAAAAAAATAAAGATAAAAAACCTCCTCTCTCCCTCTCTCTCCCCTAGGCATCCCTCCCCGCGGCAACCACACCCTCACTGCGCATGCGCCTCCCCTCCTCTCTCCCCTGCTACGCTCCCCCCCCTCTCTCCTCTAGGCATCCCTGCCCGCGCCGTCCACACTCCCCACTGCGCATGCGCGTCCCACCTCTCTTCTCTCCTACGCTCCCCCCTCTCTTCTCTAGGCATCTCTGCCCGCAGCGTCCACACTCCCACTGCGCATGCGCACCCCACCTCTCTCTCCTCTCCTACGCTCCCCCCTCTCCCTCTCTCGCCTGGCGACGGCGACACAGGCAGCGTCTGCTAGCGAGTTTCTTGGTTGAAAAAACCGACTGCTCGCGCTGCACAACCGTTCACTGGCCACCCCGTATATATGGCAATGAATCTTGACTTCCAAGGTGGTGCCGGTGGGAAATTTCTCCTGTGCGTTGTTGAACAATAAAAATTCGCAGCGTGCGCGTTAACTAAAAGCGGTCTGCGGCGGAGCTCGGCGGAGCTATATATGAAAAAAAAAATTAAAAAAATAAATAAAAAAAATTAAAAAAACAAGAAAAAGCAAAAAAAAAAAAAAAAAAAGGCGCTGCGCCGTGCTCCCGACCGGGCTGCAGAAATTAGGCGCCTTTTTCCTTCTTCAAACCACAACCACCATATATAAATGGAGTGAAGCGCGCGCGAAATGCATTCGCATTTCCTCACGATTCCCTTCGGGGGAGGTGGGGGGCTTTTTTAATCAAGACGCTGCCGCGACGCTGCTTCGCGACGCTGCCGGCGTCGGCGCCGCGAGGCAAGATAGGGGGGGGGGACCGTAGGAAAGGAGAAAGAGGGGGGAAGCGTAGGAGAGGAGAGGGCGATACATATCACGTACTGTCACAGCGTATTGTCTTATTATAACAGCGCCATCTATCATCTTTAATCATCAACGTATACGAAAAACCACTGACGCCATCTAGTGTATGTCACCCAACTGCAGTTTGCATGCATCTCTATGGGACAGCGCCATCTATTGTATCCTAAGGGAGACGCTGCTAAACCACTGACGCCATCTAGTATATCGTCACCCAACTGCAGTTTGCATGAATCTCCATGGGACAGCGCCATCTATTGTATGCTAAGGGAGACGCTACTGGCTACTCAGGATGCATCGACAACCGAGAACCGCCCAGGTGATGCCATGAGGACCTTCGCCCCTAAAAAATACGAAAAGGACGCGCAGGTATACACAGGACAAGCGTCAAGAACTATCACACGTTGTTACGCCTGCGTGTTTGAGCACCGCGCCGGATGTGTCAAAAATGCAGAACCCCACGCTCTTAGATATTCCTTCTTTTAAAATGCGGCGCCCTGAATGACCCCTCAGCGTCTCCTGCCACGCGGTGGCGTCTTCTTCTTCTTCTAAAACTTTATTATTTATCCTGTACATGACGCGAATGCGCCAACCTGGCTATTCCCACGACGGAACAGGGAGGTCAAGCCTCCTCGCCCTATCGTGGCCGTACTGGACAGCCAGGATTTGATTGTCGTAAGTTGGTGATTTGATGAGCCTTTCGAAGCGGTCCCGCGTAATACCGGGCCCCAGTGAACCGCAGTCCCAGAGAATGTGTTCTAATGTGCATGCATTTTCTCTGCAAGCTTTGTATGTAATTTCTATTTCTTCCGCTCCGTACCACTCCCTGATTTGAACCGGTGAATAATACGATTTTGTTTGTAGTTGTCTTAGTGTTATGGCTTGTGCTCTGTTTAAGTTTGCGTGGGGGTAGGGATAAATTCTTCTGCCTAGATAGAAGTGTTTAGTGATTTCATTGTACGTGGTCAGTTTATCTTTTTGTAGTGGAATCAATCCAGCGGAGTCAGGGCCATTTGTATAAGCGTGCCGGTCGGTGAGATCGCGGGCGACGCTGTTGGCCGACTCGTTTGGATTGACTTGTAGGCCTTCGATTCTACCCATGTGTCTGAGGAACCAGTAGATGTACTTGATGTCCATGCTTTTGATTGTACTGACCACTCTGGCCGCCTGTGGAGCAACCCTTCCTCTGCTGAAAGCAGTGATTGCCTGCCTGGAGTCGCAATAGATTTCCATGCAGTTCTTGTTTGTCAATGCCATGGCTATAGCTACTTGCTCTGCGATCTCGGGTTTATTTGTATTAATTGATGCAGCGTTTGTGCAGTCCCCTTTGTGATTTACCACGACTGCAGAGTAGCTGGGGCGGCCCCTGTACTCTGCAGCGTCCACAAAGCAGGCACCCTTCCCTGCTCTGTCGAGTTTCTAGATCAATGCTTTAGCGCGAGCCGCCCTCCTTCCCCAATTATATATAGGGTGCATGTTTCTAGGTAGCGGAGCAAGAACGATATTATTTGTAATATTTTGCTGTAATTCAACGTAGCTTTCAGTTGCTATTGTGGGATTGATCTTAATTTTATCAAGAATGTCCCTGCCTGTTTTAGTTGAGGAAAGTCGCATTAGTTGTGACGTTCTTTGCGCTTCCGCTATTTCATTTAGTGTATTGTGAATACCTAGGTCTAATAGACTGCTTGTACTAGTGCGCATAGCTAGGCCAAGTGCTTTCTTGACCACTTTCCTGATAGCTGCGTCCAACTTTTGTGTTTGGTTTTGCGTCCAGTTATACATTGCCGCCGAATATATGATATGGCTGAGGACGAAGCAGTTGACAAGTCGGAGGAGGTTGTCTTCTTTCATCCCTCTATGTTTGGCTGCGAGTCTTTTTGATTATTCTATACGCGTTCTCTGTTTTGAGGATGATCTTCTGAAGTGCTGTGTTGTTCCCTCCTTTAGTGTCGACAAAATATCCCAGTACTCTAATCTCTTCCACTCTGGGGATTTCGTCCCCATTGGCGGTGCATAATTTGATATTGCATTCGGAGAGTGGTTGCCAACCTTTTGGTCTTCCCCCTTTTTTCTTTCCGGTATAATAGTAGCTCCGACTTGTGTGAGGAGCATCTTAACCCAGTGGGCTTTAGGTATTCCTCCACCGTCCTGACTGATTGATCTAATGCATCCGGTATTTGCCCTTCGCTTCCGTGCGAGCACCAGATGGTGAGATCGTCAGCATAAACGGTGTGTTCAATATTCTCTATCTCATTCAAAGCTCTGGAGAGACCTATCATGCATATGTTAAAGAGTACCGGAGAAAGAACGGAACCTTGCGGAGTGCCTTTATCTCCGAGCTGTAGCCAGTCCGTTTCATGGTCTCACACTTCAACCTTCGCAGTACGGTTCCGAAGAAAAGACTTTACGGATTCGTATAGCCTCTCCCCAAGTCCCAGATGCATGATTGTGGACAAAATATATTCATGTTTGACGTTATCAAAGGTTTTTCTAAGTCAAGTCCTAGGATGGCTTTGGTGGTTCAGGAGTGTCCGTCCAGTATGTGATGCTTGAGCTGTATCATAGCATCCTGGGTGGACAGGGCTGGTCTAAAGCCAATCATATTGGGTGTGTATATTTCTTTATCTTCTAAATGGTTCTTCAGCCTGTTTAGGATAGCGTGTTCAGCTACCTTACCTACGCACGATGTAAGGGAGATCGGTCGCAGGTTGTCTAGGGTCGGTGGTTTTCCTGGCTTTGGGATTAAGATAACCTGTGATGATTTCCATTCCTCTGGCACTGTGCCGGAAGTCCATGCCTCGTTGATGAATTCTCTTAGCCGCTCGATGGAGGGTTCATCTAGGTTTCTAAGGGCTTTGTTCGTTACGCCATCTGGACCTGGAGCGGACTTCCTGTTCAACCCGTTTAATACTCTTCTGACCTCTGCAGTCGTGAACGGTTTATCTAAATCTGGTTGTGGCGTACCTGTGTACGTAATTGTAGAGTTGCTTATTTCACCCTTGTTCAACGGGAGATACTTTTGGATGAGTTCTCCTGTGACCGTTTCCATGTCCTTGCTTTTCAGAGCAATATGTATGGCCCTTACAAAGTTGTGTCTCTGATTAGTCTTAGTATTCTCTTCGTCAAGAAGATGCTTGACTAATTTCCATGCTTTCCCGTTTCTAAGTTGTCCGTCAATTGTTTCACAAAATTCATTCCATTTTTGTTGATTTAGGTATGAGCAATATTTCTCAATATCTCTGTTTAGGCTGGCAATTCTTTTCCTTAGATTCAGGTTTAATCTGCTTTTGTTCCAGTCATGTGTTAGATTCTGCTTTTCCTTGATCATGTGCGCTAGTTTGGCGTCCATAACCTCAGTATTTATGTCAGTAATAATTTTCTTTGAAGCTTTTTTTATGTCATCTTTAATTTGACTGGCCCATTCGTTAAGGTTTTGGGGGTGGGAACGCCTTGTCTTTGGGATCTGGATTTGCGAAATGCGTCCCAGTCGACAAGTGAGAATTCTTTCGTTCTAGCACTGGCAACTTTTGTGGTGATCTCCAGCACATAATGATCGCTTCCGAATTCCATTCCTGTATTTATCCATTCCACTTTCTCTATGTTTTTGGTGAACGTCAAGTCTGGCGTTGTGTTTCTGCAGACTGAGTTGCCAATTCTAGTTGGATATGCTTTATCGGTTATTAGCATTAGGTCGAGTTCGTTTGCATGTCTCCACAGATCCCTGCCCTTGGGTTGCGTTGTATTATAACCCCATAGCTGGTGTTGTGCATTAAAGTCGCCTGCTATAATTAGTGGTCTACTGCCAGCGACCTTGGTTGTTTTTTCAAACAGTTTTCGGAAGTGCGACTTATGTCTAGGGTTACTATATACGTTAAGAATAAAGAGGCTGTTGCTCCTTTGATTCTTGCGTGTTATTGGTATGACAATCTCTACCAAGAGGTGCTCCAAGTCCTTAGTGCTGATTTCTAGGTCGTGTGTAATATATGTGTGTTTCTTTTTGACTAGAGTGTACAGTCCCCTGCCGATAGTTTGGGACTTTATTGCCTTGTAGCCCGTAAGTGTAACGTTGCCGTGGCCGGCTTCTTGCAGTGCTATTATATCCGGCTTGTCAACTGCTGTGCGCAAGTATTGTTGGAGAGTGGCACGTTTGTTATTGTAGCTCTGACAATTCCATTGCCAGATTTTGAACTCTTTTTTCAGTGTGCGCCATATTGAGTACTGGTGTCCCCTGTTTCAGGGTGGATAATGGCTGCTCTGAGCAGGGGGGTGCCCGCGTTGCTCCCGAGTGTCCATAGCCATGGTCATCATTTCTAGTGTTTTGATTCTTTCCCCGAAGGCTCTGACGCCCTCCTTAGGGTCATTAAGTGTTGCTTGAATTTGTCCTATGGTACTGGTGAGCTGTGTGATTCTGTCCATAATCATTTTCATGTTTTCTGAGAAAGTGGATAATGACTGTTTCATTTCCTCTACCTGTGCTTCGGTGCTTTTTAGTCTACCTTCCACTGCCCTGCGCTTCACTGAAATAACTCCGTCTCCTGCAGGTGCAGGGACGGGTATTTCCTTATCAATGGTTTCTGATTGCTTTTTTTCACTAAGTAGCTTCCGGATCTCGGCTAATTCCTGTAGCATGTTTTGATTCATTGCTCTCAGCTCTGCGTTCTCTCTTTTAAATCTTTCTAGCTCATCATTATGCTCTGGGACGTGCTCGCGGGACCCGGTACTCACGTGAACGCCCGGCTCCTCCATCTTGCTTGAAGCTTGGGTTCTGCCTCCTGGATCCGGTTGAGCTCCGGCAGCCTGGATCACCTTTCCACAGACCCTGTCTGCCCATGAGAGTCCTGGGTCGGGTGGTTGGATGTGTACCGACGCTCCTTTCGACCTTGATCGGGGCTGGGACCTGGCAGGGCGAGGTCCTTTCGATCTGGATCTGCTCCTAGATCGAGACTTAGCTCCTGGGTCTTTTCGCCTCCGCTTCGGTTTCGTCCTCTAGCTCTGTCGAAGTGCGTGGGTTACTGGCAGGTTTTGGCGTGCGACTTCTCGATCTTGACTTTCTACTTAGGGCTGATTTTGGTGGTGGCGAATCTTCCGCTGGGCTAGAGTGGTTCCGATTTCTTCGTAGTCTTCTTCTGTGTCTAACAACATAAGGAACATGGAATCTGCTTCTACAGGCTCTATCAGCGGTCGGGTGGGGGTCCTCCACACAACGCGCATTTGGGTGTACACGTGTGTGTTTCGTCAGGGTTCTCTGCGCCGCAGCCTCTGCATATGCCGTTTTCAGGTGTGGGGCATACGTCTGCTCTGTGGCCCAATCTACCGCATGCATAGCAGCAATCCGCTTGCCTGCGGTATAGCGAGCATTTGATCAGACTGGGACCACATTTGACATAATCCGGCACTTTAAGCCCATCGAAAAGAACGATGACTGAGCTCGTGGCTTTTATTCTTCTGACGTGCAAGACACTTGGGTTTCTTGAGTGTATTATGAGATCTCGAAGCTGATCCAGTCCCAGTTCCGGGTCGATGCCTCTAATCACACCCTTGGATGTGTTGTTAGGTGCGGCCATGTATGCACTGACTTCGTACATGGCTTTGTCGATGACAATGGCTTCTATTCGGGCATATGCTTTCGCGTTTCTCTCATCAGGCGTGCTGGCGATCATTATATTTTGCATGATGTTCGCACAAATGATGTCGTCTGCCATAGCATTTGCGGTAAGACCTGTCGCGGCTGCTATAGCCTGGGAAGTTTTAAAGTCGCCCACCTTTTTGATGTCCAAGCCTCCTCTCGGTCTGATGATAATCCTAATATGCTCTTCCAAGCTGTGGGCGGTGTTCTTTTCTTTTTCTACGTTCCGCATCACGAGTGGGTATAGAAAGGTACCCCTTTTTCATCGGCGTCTCCAAGGCAGTTTTCAAACTGAAAGATAATCTAGGAGTGTTGCGTGATAGAAAACACGCTCAAGCTCCTGCGAGGTCTGCATGCCGCCAGCAGTAAATGGTGTCTATAAATGGCTTGCAGTTATTATGCCGCCGCATGAATGGCGTGTGGCTCAGTGGTCAAACGCAGCGCGCTGCGGATACAGCGGTCGCTGGTTCGAATCCCCCCGGTCGGGTACCCTGGAATTTTTAAATGCGAATGCATTTTTTAGTCGGGCTATGTCAGGCATCGGTCGTTCTACGGCGTTGTCTGGCGGCGGTGTCCGCGCGCCGGCAGGTGTTATCTCTCCGCTCTCACTCCCTCTCCTATAGCAACAGCTGCGGGCGGGCGCGCTTATCCTCGCCCCTAGCAACCGCAGCAGGTGGTACGGGCGGAGTAGCGGAGAGCGAGTGGAGAGGAGGAGCGCGCTCTGGTGCGTGAGGGCGCTCGCATCGCGGGAGCTCGGCGGAGCTCCCGCGATAAAAAAAAATAAAAAAAAACAGGGGGCTGCGCCGTGCTCCCGACCGGGCTGCAGAAATTAGGCGCCTTTTCCTTCTTCGAACCACAACCACCATATATTAATGGAGTGAAGCGCGCGCGAAATGCATTCGCATTTCCTCACGATTCCCTTCGGGGTGGTGGGGGCATTGTTTTTTCTTCTGATTTATTTTTCTTTGTAACTTATATATATATATACATATAATTATGCGGGACATGACGGCGACGGCAAAAGTTATCCGAGAGTGTCCATATAATGGCTATCGCAATAATATATTTCCAGATTTTCAAACTAGGGAACACGTTTCAATTGCCTAGTTGTTAATTAAAAAAACACAGCATATCCACGGAGTGAATGATGATGAGTGGGCGAAGCTCCGGAGGTTCATCGGTAAACCGCGAATCTTCTGTGAAATTCGCTCAGTGCATCATCAAAGACGTGATGGTGGTTGGTTGCATGTGGTCAAACGATATGCATGTGAGACCATATCGCGATGCCATGTGTTGTATGGCATCGCGATCGTCATCGTCACCAGCGTCATCGTTATGACGCATAGTGGGTACATTCCATGTGGTGTGCCGTGATGGCAGCGTCATGGTCATCACACAGGACCTTGAAAATCGAGGTGGCTACTACGTACTACAAACTACAGGGGACGCACGACCCAAGGCATAAGGAGCTTCGCCCCTAAAGAAATCCACGCATATCCACGGAGTGAATGATGATGAGAGGGCGAAGCTCCGGCAGACCACCGGGGAAAGAGGAAGCCTGCCAAGGGCGAGCGCATTTTATAACGGTCACCCCTAGCGGTCTCCCATCACACTAGCGCGCATCGAACGATCTCGAACGATCGTTCCATTCAATCAGAATCGAGCTGAGATGCGCCTCTAGCGGTAACCGATTGAACGAGAGCAATGCACCTCCATCCAATAAGATTCGATGCCTAACGCGCCATCTGGCGCTCTCCTATCACACTAACCCCACACGCAGCCCGCGCCTCCACGCCATCTAGTGAGCAATTCATGTACTGTCACAGCGCAGCGCCATCTAGTGAACAGTGCGAGAAGCAGCTGGGGTGGCTACGACAACGACAACGGAGGAACTGAGCCACAGCGTAAGGAGCTTCGCCCCTAAAAAGTCACAGTTTCGCCACTAGGGCGAAGCAATGAATGCGATAGCAAGATTTCAGAATGTCATACGAAGAACGACAAGCAGCTCGATACTTGCAGCGCGCCGCTGCAGCACAAAGAAGGACGCTCGAAAAGAACGAATAGGTATACACAGGACAAGCGTGAACTAACAACTGTCACAGTTGTTACGTCTTTGTGTTTGAACAACGCGCTGCAAGTGTCTACAGTGCAGAAGCCGACGCTGGTTGATATTTCTCTTTTAAACTGCGGCACGTGGAATTACCACTCTGCGTCTTCTGTCACGCTGTGGCGTCTGCCGCAAGTGCGCCCGGTGTTCTTTTAAGGCCAAAGCCTTTAATGTCTCATGCTCACGTCCGTCCGGTGTCCGTCCGTCCACCCGTGTTCGTCCGTCCATCCGTGTATCCCGCTGTCCGTCCGTCCGTCCGGCCGTGTCTGTCTGTCCGTCCGTGTCTCTCCATCCGTCCGTCTGTGTCCGTCCGTTCATCGGTCCGTGCCCGTCCGTCCGTCCGTCCATCCGTGTACCCTCTGTCCGTCCGTCCGGCCGGCCGTGCCTGTCCGTCCGTTCGTCGGTCCGTGCTCGTCCACCCGTCCGTGTCCGTCCGTCCATCCGAGCCCTGACACGGTGCCAGGTGGCCGCCGGGGTGCGCGAGCGGACGCCGGTGGCGTCGAACTCTACAGAGCTCGCGCTTTGCTGGCGTAGCGTCGCTCTGCCCAGCGTTTACAATCATGCAAGGAGGGAGACGCGCGCATTGCATTCCATTCTGACCGACCCCGTCTCAATGGATACAGGCGTTCGCGGAACACTGGAATTTACAAAGTGTCCGTCAAATTAAGCGCTGGAACGCGGATGGCGTTTGCACGATGCGCAAAGCGCGAGAAAATACGAACGCGTGCGAACGGAGGCAGGTTAGTCTCGCGTCTCGCTGCGATTCGCAGTAAAAAATTAAAAAAAAAAAACATGCACACGTTCCGTTTGTGTGCCATCCCACTGAGAGTGTAAAAGAAAAAAAATGGTTGATCCCTCCGTCATAGGAATCGATATATAACACGAAAGTGAAACCTGTCCTTACAGAAGTAGTTGAATGTTTACTGTAGATTGATATAAGAGAGCTTGCACTATGTCTGTTGGTGTTTGACAGTTATAGCACCGTTTAACGTGGGTGCATCCACGTCGTCGCTTGGTGGTACATCTGTATCCCGACGACTAACGTTCATGATCAATGATTAAACAAACCCTTGTGGTCATAGATGCTTGTGGTAGCTGTACGGTGAGAGCGGAATCATAGAAAGCGATGTGACAGCCAGAAGAGCGTCACTGATTGGAAGCCGAACTTGTGCTAAGGTCGCCTACTTGCGTAATATTAAAATTATTGAACAACGCTGCCCGACCCGAGGGAAACGCAACACGGGTCGCGCCTTCCCCGTTGGCCGGCTGCGATTTTTCGCGGCGTGCATTTAAGCTCGGAACGCAGAGTTACGGCCACGCGAAGCCCTCGCGCGTCCCAGAGCTATTTTTGGTATGGACGGATGCTATGAGCGACGCCGATGCTAGGGGTATGGTCGCCACCTGGTAGTGTGTTAATGCGTCGACAAAACTGCACTTTTCCTATTCGAAACGCGCCTAATGGGACGGACGCGTAGAAATGACGCTTTGAAGGAACTAATCGTGCATTTCACGGTCATAATGCATTACTTCACTTTAGCAAGAGCACTATGGGAAGACAGTGGTAGATATAAAAGGCTTGTTTTCGAAGCCTACACAGTATGTGACCGTCGCAGTGGATACCCTATTGGAAAAACTGCCATAGTGGGTACTGGAAAAGATAGTGGATATAGTGGAAATAATGCTGGGTATACTGGAAATCATGGTGTTCATAGTGGATAGTGGATGATGGCATAGCGTACAAGGTGGAAAGGATAGTGGACGATGGTGGATAGTGTGCGTCCACTATCGCGCGAATAGCGGAAAGCAGGGAGAGAATGGTGGCTGAGGAAAATGATGGTGTACCATGCTGGTGAAGCTGCACCAAACCGTCATGGCGGCAATGACGTCACGTCCAACAGCATCGGAAGTGAAATTCGTTGGGCGCTGAGGCCGTGACCACTAGGGGTCCCCGCTGTCGTCCTCTCGCATTTTTCTTTACTGTCATGGCGCCGCGCTGCTACAACGTGGTCATGGCGTGGTGATTGTGTTTGTGCTGATGCGGTTGATTTTTGTGCGGGCCGTCGTTGTGTGTTTTATGTTGCAGTCATTGACTTAGGCGGAACTTCTTGACGAGGGTGGCGATGCGGGCTTGTTGGTTGGTCATACTAGAATGAGTTGAGCGCATACGAGGACACGGAAAGAAGAAAGAGACATACACACACTGGCGCTACTAACAACAATGGTTTATTTCATTCACCTGCCGAACCATATACCAGTTTTGCGCACAACAGTCACGTGAACACGCCTGCCTAAAAAACAATTGCCAATTGATAAAAAACAAGGAAATTCACCTCTACGAGATAGAAAACAGGATACATAGGCAATGACAAGCAATTTAACGAGACATGCGCAGAAAGTGTAATTCTATAGCACTCAGAGACATTGATGGATTGCTGACACAGGCGTCACCAAGATGATCGATTTGTTCGGCTTCAATGATCAGCCTAGTAATTTCGGACCGGTTCCTGCTGACGACAACGGTCCCATGAAAGTTGGGTTTGCACGTGCAACCATGGCAGTGTTGTGCCAAAAAGCCGTCAGGTGGCAAGTTGCCCACTTTATTACAGTGCTCACTGAGCCGGACATTTAGGCAGCGGCTAGTCTGCCCAATGTAAGCACGGCCACAGGACAGAGGAATGCGGTAAACAACGCTTGTCACACACTGCACACACTGCAGGTTTTCTGTGCTTAATGGAGCATTCAGACTGAACTGTCTTATCGGGATTAGTTTTCTTGCACAACTTAGTTTTCTTGCACAACTTACTCTACTATTCCCTGCCCCATGACAAGCTTTTGCTTTCCATTGAAGAATGTATTGACGAATTTGGCTCCGTTAAGTTTTCCCGTGAAGGCGGTGTTTCGGTGGGTGCTTTCTTGGAACTGCTCCAGTTTTATTTAACCTCCACGTTCATCCAAAGGAAGGAAGTTCCTTTCCTACAGAAAGCAGGAGTATGTATAGGCTCCTGCCTAGCGCCTATTCTAAGTGATCTGTTTTTAACTAGAATTGACCGACAGATGTCCACGCAGCTTGATGCAAGGAGTAGCAATGTAACTGTTTTTAGGTTCGTGGATGATTTTATTGTGTTTTTTTAAATGTACGACGAATCAATTCAATCATCAGTGTAATGAACTTGTATCGTTGATACGTAACTGTCTTTGTCCCTTGGTTGTGACTGTTGAGCAGCCTGCAGATGGTGTCATCTGATTCCTAGACGTATCACTCACCCTTGCAGATGATCTAATTTGCTGGTGTTACGAGCCCAGGGCAAATAAGGCGTTTAACTCGAGCCACTCTAAGCTCGTAAAAAGGGGCATCGTAAAAAATGTGTCTCAAAAATGCCCTCAGTAAGTCCTGCGTGCACATGCTTGACGTAAGCTTTAGGCAGCAAGCTTTACGTTTACAAGCAGCAGGGTACCCGACCCATCTCATAGTTTCAGTAGCTGAGTGTTTGCTTAAAGAATCTAAAGTTATGCACTGTGAGGCCAGCACCAGTGTTCGCCCCACGCCTGAAAATAGAAATGTGGCAGTTGTTCCGTATATCCATCAAGTATCGCACAATCTAAAAAAAAATAGCAGCCAGAGCTAACACACGTGTTGTCTTTTCCGCCCCGTTTAAACTCAGTAAGTTGTGCAAGAAAACTGATCCCGATAAGACAGTTCAGTCTGAATGCTCCATTAAGCACCGAAAACCTTTTGTGCAGTGTGTGACAAGCGTTGTTTACCGCATTCCTCTGCCCTGTGGCCGTGCTTACATTGGGCAGACTAGCCGCTGCCTAAATGTCCGGCTCAGTGAGCACTGTAATAAAGTGGGCAACTTGCCACCTGACGGCTTTTTGGCACAACACTGCCATGGTTGCACGTGCAAACCCAACTTTCATGGGACCGTTGTCGTCAGCAGGAACCGGTCCGAAATTACTAGGCTGATCATTGAAGCCGAACAAATCGATCATCTTGGTGACGCCTCTGTCAGCAATCCATCAATGTCTCTGAGTGCTAAAGAATTACACTTTCTGCGCATGTCTCGTTAAATTGCTTGTCATTGCCTATGTATCCTGTTTTCTATCTCGTAGAGGTGAAGTTCCTTGTTTTTTATCAATTGGCAATTGTTGTTTTTTAGGCAGGCGTGTTCACGTGACTGTTGTGCGCAAAACTGGTATATGGTTCGGCAGGTGAATGAAATAAACCATTGTTGTTAGTAGCGCCAGTGTGTGTATGTCTCTTTCTTCTGTCCGTGTCCTCGTATGCGCTCAACTCATTCTAGTGGAACTTCTTGAATGAGTATGACGTGCGGTATGTGGAAACTGAGTGATCAGCAGCCGCCAGCTCCCCAAGTACGATTGCTTTGCTGGCGGTGAACGTGATTACTCTTGGAATACATCGTCTTCAAGTGCTTCCGCACATTATCGATGAACAGCACCGGAATAGTTTCTCGCAACGCGCTCTGTGGCGTGGAGAATCGACGTGACAGTTGGTGCACATCGGGAACTCGCCACATTGCCGCGACACCGACGGATGCCCGCAAACGGGGTTGTCAGCGGCCGACGCCGACTCGTCACGCCACTTGAAGACCGGCGTAGGTCGCAAGTGTGCACTGCCAGCATGTTTTCTTGAGAAAGGTAGGTTGTTCTATGCGTGTTATGCATTATTATTGCTCTATGCGTTATAGCCAAGAGATATTGAATGGCACGGTGCTGAATGCTCTTGCAATTGTGGTGAACCTGCTACCACATGACGTCTGTAACGAACTTAATCGCTACTGTTAAAATTTAAGGTGCTCGTATATGTGAGATGGACGCACTACCCGCCATAAAGCTGAAAGTAGAGATAAAATTTTCGACAGAAAGGTGCTCATCTTACACAGGTATTTAGCAACCCTCACTGCACTTGAAATAACCGAATTAAAAAAAATTATTGCTACAGCCGCTGGGTTGTGCTGCAGCGATTTCGGTGATGTAGCACCGGGTTAGGGACTGGGAATCGGTAAGGCGCGATAAGTTGCATTGATCTATGTTTGCTTAGCGTTTATTTTGTGTCATTTGGTGAAGCAATAATGAACATTGTTTATGCTAGCACCCTTGTGCACTGATAATTTTTTATGTTGGATAGAACGGGAATGTGTTCAGAATCCGCCCCTCAAGGATAACGAAATGCTGAAGATGACTTTCCGGGGAGGGCGGGGGGCATCGGCAGTGCAGCGCGAGTGAAAACTGGTCGGCTGTGTATCCCCGTAGGCCACCTTCCTGCATAGGCCACTGTGGACTTGATTTGCCGCTGCAACGTATGAAAGTTTAGGCTGCAATTTCGTTGTTTTTTTTGTTTTTTTCTTGCTCGGCTCGGGCTAGCGGATCGCGTGTTTATTTTGCGAGGGGAAGGTTATTTGACTACAGAACCCGCTTCTGGCTGCCGGCCTGTTGGGAGAGCAAGTAATTGTCTTGGCACGGAATGCCGACAGTGTTCCGTTTACGGCAGCTCGCGAAAAAAAAAAGGGAATAACAGCAGGCCAGGCTGTTTGTTGCTTGTTGCTACAGCTAACCAGCTGTAGTGACTTGTAGTGCGATTATACTCTATTATGAAAGACGTTTAAAGTACTCGAAGACTGCACGTCAAAACATAGAAACACACACACGAAGCATGGAAAACACACACACCATGCGCTTCGTGTGTGTGTTTATTTCTGTGTTCTAGCGTGTTGTCTTCGCGCAGATTAAACGTGTCTGCTGTATCTATGATCCAACTAGTCCAACAATATGCCATACCTTCAACAAGGACTCACTATATGTATTAGATGTGAAGCATCTTATGGCGAAGCTTAATCCGGTGGTGGTGTGCGGCGTGCTCTCCCTTACTGCGCATCCGCAAACCCCTTCAAAAAAAAAATAAATAAAAAAAACCTCCTCTCCCCCTCTCTCTCCTCTAGGCATCCCTGCCCGCGCTCCCACTGCGCATGCGCGTCACCCCTCTCCTACGCTCCCCCCCCCTCTCTCCTCTAGGCATCCCTGCCCACAGCGTCCACACCCCACTGCGCATGCGCGTCCCCCCTCTCTCTCCTCTCCTACGCTCCCCCCCCCCTCTCTCGCCTCGCGACGCCGACGCAGGCAGCGTCTGCTAGCGAGTTTCTTGGTTGAAAAAACCGACTGCTCGCGCTGCACAACCGTTCACTGGCCATCCCGTATATATGGCAATGGATCTTGACCTCCAAGGTGGTGCGGTGGGAGATTTCTCCTGTGCGTTGTTTAACAATAAAAATTCGCAGTGTGCGCATTAACTAAAAGCGCACTGCGGGTCTCTGTGTCCAGTCGGAGTCTTCTGTCTCTCATTGCCCATTAGCAGCGATTGGCATGTTCCAGTAGGAAACACCGCTCCATCACTGCGTGCTTTGCGCCTCCTCAGTTTTCTCTCCTGCGCAACGCTGCGATGAACGCCAGCGTCAACGCCGCCGCCAGTGTAAGCGTTAGCGCCAGCTGCTTCACATCTACACATGCTTCCCTTTAGCGGGAGATGGTGTGATTTTTTTTTCATTGTGCGAAAAGAGCAGTGTACGTAAGCCACAGCAATATGTTGATTACCTAAACAAAACATTTCTGTTTTTTTAATGATGCTTTTTAAATGTTTTTCAGGTTGCTTGAAGAAATGCATCTTCTCTGTAGTCACCTCATTTAGAGCCACGGAGGAACTACCGTGCTGCAGTGGGGAAGGTTTTCTACAGAAGCTGCTGTTGTAGGCAAAAGAGTAAGCACAACAAGAAATGTAGGAAAGTGAATAAAGTTATTCACTGAGCCAGGCTGTTTGTTGCTTGGTGCAAACAGGGTATTATTGTGCCTGCTTGGCCGGACAACACATCTGAAACACAAGTCAACAATTTGTTGTCTGTGCTGAACTTATTGTGTATCTTGTGTAACAGGACGATACGTTTTTTACTCATAACATAGATAGCAAGAAAAATATTTCATTGACAAATACGCCTCCCATCTCCGTACCTGCGACATACCTTGTACACAGCAGATTTTCTACCCACCTATGCTACTGTGCATCATCTGACTACCTAAACTACTGTCCACTATCAACCTACCTTCCACCATCCACTATCCATCCACTATCCACTATCCACCCACTACATTAATCCACTATAATGGTGGATAGTGGTTTCCACCATGTCCACCATTCGTGTTTTTCCAATAGGGATAGCGTGCCCGGCATCTCTTCTTGCGGACCAAGAGGTCGTAGGTTCGACTCCCATTGACGGAACTTTTTTTCCTTCGTCTTCTGATCATGCGTATTTTTTGACGTCATTTGCGTGACGGAAATACGTCACTCAAATCTTGGTGGAGCCCGGCATAAAACACTTTCGTGTTAAAAAGACATGGCATAGTCAGTCGAATGGCCACAAGCTTTCGCCGAACGCACTTTGGAATGTGCAAAGTGTCCTTCAATTTTTTTTGCCTTCTACATCATGAGTGGGTACAGAAGGGGGGCCACCTTTTCGTGCTCGTCTCAGGGGCAGTGTTTCAAATTGAGAGAAAATGTAAGGGCGTTCCGTGATAGAAAACAAGGTCAAGCTCCTCCGAGGTCTGCCTACCGCGAACCGTAAGTGGTGCATATAAATAGCTCACCCTTATAACGCAGGCGCAAACATGGCGCGCGGCTGTCAAAAGCACTTTTGGCTTCCGTTGGAGAGGGGCGTGTGATGGCTCGCTCCGTGCGAGGTGCTTCGGCGGCCGCTGCTGGCGGCGGTGACAGGCTTTTTTCTGCTGCTTCAGGTTACCGGTTTTTGCTGCCGACATTGCCTTCGGGTGATAGCATCCAGCAGTGCGTATTTCTGCATGGTGATCTGGCAAAAAGACCATATCGGTTGGAAGACTTTCGGGCACCATTAGAAGAAATAGGCGTCATGAAGGCAATCACCGGCATTGGTGCCTTCCAGATGAATCACATCTGGTTGGTGAAGTTGCGAAACAAAGCTGAGAAGGATGTCTTGCTTAAAACGGGTGGACTCCAAGTCGAAGTTGGTTTCTGTGCTGTCATCGACCCTATCCAACAAGACGTCATCTTGAAAATTCACTGGGTTGACTTTGCTCTCTCAAATGGGAGCATTCGACAAGTGTTGAGTGAATTTGGTGAAGTCCTGGAGGTTTCGAACGACAACTGGACCGTCGCAAGCTTCGAACATGCGACATCGACGACGAAGGTTGCGAGACTGAAACTGAAGGAATGTGTAATGCTTGACGACTTGCCACATCTTTTTTATTTTGGAGAGGGCACTGTCCTTCTGGTGGCCCCGGGTCGGGCGCCGCTCTTCCTATGGTGCCGCATGCAAGGACATATACGACGAGACTGCCAGACTCCGCGCTGCGGGGTATGCCGAGCGTTTGGACATGAAAGTCAGGATTGCGCCAGGAGTTATGCTAGAGTCTCTAAGACCACTTTGCCAACAGAGGACGCCCAAGAGAATTAAATGGACGCTGAGGAGGCCGAGAAGTCTGCGCCAGGCAGCAACGCCACGGGACACAACGCAAAGGTTCAGGCGACTGTTGACGAGAAAGTCGACATGTAAACGCAAGACAACCAGGACCCAACGTAGGCAGCAGAAGAGATGGCCGAAACAAGCGGCCAGCGGGATAGTCAAGAAACCATCAAGGAAGTCATTAGCGACAGTGTCGAGATCGGTACATCAGAAGCCAGCGCAGAGAATAGGGCAGCGACCGCGGGACACGGGAAGCGTCCCCGAGCGGAAAGCACGGCACCCAACATGAAACGCCCGCAGTGTCAGTGGCATCGCGTCACGGGCGCTAATGGTAAAAAATATGCCCCCGAAATCCGGTCGGCGTCATCGTCACCGGTTCGGGGTCAGGGACGGGATAAGTAAGACCCTGGTTTTCCTACTGCACGGTATACGAGTCACGGTAAGCGCAGTATTGTGGTTTCACCCTTGTCATCAACATGGCTAGGATCACTTTGCCTTTACGCATTGGTGCGCTGCACGTACATGGTCTAGGAGCACATCGCAAACAGTACCAGGTGAAGCGCCTGATGCAAGCAAAGAACCTGGACTTGCTCGCGGTCCAGGAGACTAAGGTTAGTACTGAGGACGCGACTGATAGCTTGGTATCACAATTTTCATTGCGGTACAATGCGTGTGTGAGCCATGCGGTGGGAACATCAGCGGGGTGTATTATTTTTCTCAAGAACTCCCTGGGCTTTGTGCTGGAAGAAGTTATAAGTTGCTTGCGTGGGTGTTTTGTTTTGTGTGACTTTTCATACGGGAGTACGAAATTTAGAACGATATGTGTATACGCAGCTACAAATGTGCTGGAAAGATGTTTGTTTTTCCGTGAGATGCACGCGTACATTGATTGTCAGAGGTGTGTGATTGTGATGGGCGACTTCAATTGTGTTCTTACCCAAGACAATCGTAGCACTGCTGCCAGGATAAGCTGTGAAAGCGTCGATTTGCTAAGACATAGCCTGAGCAAGTTTTCTTTACACGACGTGGCTCTGTTAGCGAAGGGTGGTAGTCGTCAACACTTTACACATTTTCAAGGCACTAGTCATGCACGACTAGATAGATTATATGTCTGAGTTCAGATAGCGCCTTTGTGTGAAAACTGTGCTCTTGACGTTGTGTCCTTCAGTGATCATTTGTTGGTGTCGTTTGAGCTTGGGCAAAAATGTAAAAAGAAAAAAAAAAGATTGTATGGGAAAGGTGGAAGTTGAATACTAAGTTAATCACAGATGAAGGGTTTGTCCATAAGAGAAAGAAGGAAATAGAGAGATTTTTTTAATGACACAGAACGCAGTGTGGCGGAAAAATGGGAATTAATTAAGGAAATGATAAAAATGATGGCGATAGAGTGGGGCTGTCACGTGCAATATCAAGCGCGAAAACAGGAACGCGACGTGCGGTTGGAGCTTAAAGATTTGGTGAAAATTGAAACAGAAAACCCGGGATTATTGACGAATCAACTGCAGGTAGTTAAAAACGAAATTGAAAGTCTAGAATAGGATAAATATAGAGGGGCAATCATACGTGCAAGAGCCGACAAATACCTCGTGGATGAAGCGCCGACAAAGCGAGCCTAATCAGATGAATAGGCATACGCTCGAGGTAACGAAATATTAGAAATTGAAATGAATGACAATATAATGAGAGAACATAATGATATCATAAATGCTTTTGAAAGCTACTATCAAGAATTGGTTTCTTATCGTGAGCCAAAGGAGACGGACTATGCCGATGAGTTCTTGAGAGAAATGCCGATACTTAACGCCGAGGAAACTAAACTATTAGAAATGACTATGACTATAGTAGAAATTGAGAGGGCTATGGAAGATCTTAGCACGGGCAGGTCACCGGGTCCAGATGGGATTAATGCCGCTTTTTATAAGGCGTTGAAGTCGGATATGGCCGCAGCATTGTAATATGTGTTTTCAGCGTCTTTTGATCGGGGGACATTGCCTCCATCGTTTAAACGTGCGCACACTGTATTGATTCCTAAAGGCAAAGAGAAGCATGTCTTACGTAAAGAGACATGAGACAGGCCAATCAGGTTGACGAATGTGGATTACGAGGTACTAATGAAAGTTCTGGCAAGGAGGTTGCAGGGAGTTATACACAAGTTGGTTGGGCCGCATCAGACGTGCGCCATTAAGGGCAGGAGTATATTCACGATTATTCACGCCGCCAGAAGCATCTTGGAGTATAGTGATACTGCACTTCTTAATGTGGCCATGTTATAAATAGAGCTAGCCAAAGCGTTTGACATGGTGCCACACAATATTCTGTTCTGGTTAATTGAATACGTTGGTCTTGGTTCGGTCATGTGTAAAGACATTAGAATGACATAAAAAAGCTCAACTACAAATTTAATTGGGAATGGAGAACTTCCACAGTGCATACAACTCATTTCCTCTGTACGCTAGGGGTGTCCGTTAAGAACTTTACTTTTTGCTTCATTTTTGGAACCACTCTGTAGGAAAGTTATTAGCAGCACTGAAATTAAAGGGTTTAGATTACAGGCTTGTGAAGTGAGTGTTTTGGCATACGCCGACGATATTGCCTTCTTTACTGTTGAAAGAGAGAGCGTCAATTCGTTATTCAGAATAACTGAAACGTTTTGCGACGCAAGCAGCAGTTTGATGAATAAGGATAAAAGCTTGGGTTTGTGGCACAACAGTTGGGATCTTACGCCCGCTACTTTTCGAAATATTCAGTGGCTCACAACACCTAGCCGTTATCTCGGGGTACCATTGGACATATATAAAGACAGCGAATCGCTTTGGCTTGACAAGACAGAGGAACTGCGGGCGACAGTTGAAACATGGGGTGGCCGAGAATGATCAATTTTGTCTCGGTCCGCAATATGTAACGTTTTTCTGGCCGATAAAATTGTGTACCTTTCGCCAGCACTTAGTTGTACGTGTAAAAGCATTCAAAAAAATTAACAGGGTATTGGCTACTTTCACCTGGAGATGGGAGTACACATCAAGAACAAGTTTGTTTCTTTGAGTTAAGAAAGGAGGGCTTTCTTTGTGTCATCTGTTTCTAAACCAAGTAGTATTACGTTTTGCGCTGATAAAAGATCAAAGGGATGCTTTTTTATGCTGTTTATTTCAAACAATGTTATTCCATCACATTCCTGACTTCTTTGTATCGTCAGAGAGGGGGAGAACGACACTCCTTGTCGTCGTTCTTCCGCGAAGTTGTGTTGTCGTATCGATTTCAAAGGGCAAGGTTTTCTATGGAATTACTTATCTAACGTGAAAAGAAAGCGTCCTTAGGAAGGATCTAATTGACAGCGTATTCCCTGTACCCGTTGATAGGTTAATGTTTATAAAAAAGCACTTCACCAAGACGTCCTAAAACGAGTTAAAAACATGTAGATACCGCCTAACGTAAAGACCACCTTTTGAAGCTACATACAGGAACCCTGCCTGTTAAAACGTGGCTGGAAGACACCTGAATTTATCTACCATGAGGAAATGTGTGTTTTCTTTGTAATAAGCCATAAACTATTGACCATGTATTCATGGACTGTAATAATGCCTTATTCTTTTGGGACATATTGCAGAGGACCTAAAAGATAGATTTACCTTTAGGATGACTGCCAGTTGGGCGTGTTGGTATAAGTTCATGATGAAACAAGCGCAATATGCACGAAGACTCAGAAAGGACACAGGACGGAGCGCTTCCTAGCAAGTGAAAATTTTGAGTTACCTCTTAATCTACACGGCATTCGGGTTTTGCCCTTTGAAAGTTCTGTTCAGCATTTGGATGTAATCTTTTTACTTGGTCTACATTCGGTATGGCGCAGCATGTTAGCTTATAGGCACTGTGATGCTAAAGTACCTGTTCATGAGTGTTTCGTGGAAATTGTTGTTAAGGTAGGTGATGTGTATAGACGACTGACTATGATGAATATGTGATATCTTTGTTTGAGGTATTAACGCACATGAAACGAGTATGATGTAATATTGTTAGACTATCTTGACCTGTCGTCAAAAAGGCAATAAAGAAAAAAAATGGCGCGTGGTTCTGTTGTCTAGCGCAGCGGGCTGCGGAGCGAGGGGTCGCTGGTTCGAATCCCCGGTCAGTCAGGTGGTTTGGAATATTTTTCTATTGATTTATTTTTCTTTATGCCTTTTTTATATATACACACATCGGGGACTTGACGGCGATGGCAAAAATCATCCGTGAATGCCCATGTAATTGATATCAAAATAGAAGCAGACTACAGCGCACATCGCACCGAACTTGCGCGGAGAATAGGCGAACTCGACTGGGAAACAGACGTATTTTGCGCTATTTTGAAGTGCCTTAATCGGTGCACATAGAGATGCCACTTGGCACCAGGGCCGTAAGTAGAAATTGTTTTAAGGGGGCGGCTGGCACCACCCCGATCTGAAGTGTGTGTCAGGCAGACAGATGTGGTGTAGTGCCATTTCGTGCTCTGTATGACATTACAAAAAAAGAGAAAAAAAACGGGGGGCGGGGGGGGGGGGGGGGGGGGTACACGAGCTGGGTGTGCCACCCCCCTGGCTGCGCCATTGCTTGGCACAAACATTTGCTAAAAATGTTAGTATAATGTGGTGTGAAAAACGATCTTTAAAATTCTCAGTTGATATTGGCCTTTTCACACCCTTCAGAGCACAATTTGGACCTCACTTTCAGTACTGCCTATCCAAGAATTAAACAAGAGCCGTACACTGCTCAATAGCTTACCTTTCGTGGCAATCACCTCGGCGGACATGATGCTCATAGCTGCGTCAAACCTCTGTCAGTGCTTTTCTTCTTTTTTTTTTTTTTTTTTGTGCCAGCTCTGACACACCCTTTCAGGCATTGTTTCCTTCTCTTCTAGGTAGGCAAGGAATTCCGGCCGCAAATACGTAAAACTCTCTCCCTGAGTTGAAATGCACTAAGGGAGCTGAACTCTGCACCTGTTTTAGAAACGTCGACTTCCTCCGTGTAGATATGGCAAAGCCGGCTGGCGTTTCAACCCTCACCGGTTTCCTGTTATTGAACTTATCTGGAAAACCACCTGCAGTTAATCGAAAATATTGTTACGGAGATGAAGGGAAGGACTCTCCGAGAAATTCCTGTCCCGATACACAGGACCCTACCAAGTCTTGCGTAAGGTTAGCGACGTGAACTACGAGATAGCGCCATTGCGCTTTGATTCATCATCAAGTCCGCCACCTGTTGACAATCTGCATGTTTCGCAAATGAAACCCTACTTCCCTCGCACTTCTCCAACTTGAGCCGAGACGGCGCTGTCCTGTTATGGAGATGAAGTGAAGGAAGGCGAAGAGCGGAAGAAGCTGACAGGCGCGCGAGTGTGGTGGTCAGCCATCTTGACGCTTGCCTGTGTTCTTTCCCTGTAAATACATCTTTTGTATACGCCACCAACCCAGTAACATATTTCAGTATAGTGGCCTAAACCGACGTTTAATCCGATGCAGCGCTCACGCCCTCAGTCGTATTCTTGCGTAAGCGCTCGGAGCTTCTGCACTTAAACAAGTCGACAGCGCGGTGAACACTGGCTTTCGGGCTACTTCGGACTTCCGGCGACGTTGTGAAGGCCCTGAATTAATGCGTCTGATCGTCCGCTCTTTAATTAAACCGGTTATCAAACGAGCTCTGACGTAAGACCGTCGTGATGAGCGCTATAAAAGCAGATCCTTTCTTGAACACACACGCATTCGTTCCTGCCTGGTTCCGGCGTTCGTGTCCTTCCTCGGCCACGATAGAACAAAACGTAACGAGAAGCCTTCTAGCATCCATTCTACTGTGCTTCTGGACTGCCTGGAGCTGGTCGTTGATATACCTGCTGCCGGTGTAACTTTGACTGAGCTGATCTCTGATCCTAATAAAAGCCCTTCCAGCTCTCCGGCGCCACTCGCTCTCCATGTTTTTTTTTAATTCTCATCGTGTGGTATGTATAAAAACACCACGTTATGGCATGCATCGAGATTAAGTTACATTAAGTTTTTTTCTAGGCAGTGCCTAAGACAAACGTGTGGGCCCATGTAGCCTAGTAATTAGGTCATTCACGCCTAAACCTGCATGCCTACCTTCCCTTATCTGCATCTGTCCTTTATAGTAGTCTAACACCAATAACTTAAATTTCCGTTTGCGTTCGTGTACGCCAATCTAAACTGCGCGAGCGATATATCAGAATTTGTAATGGAGAGGCTTTCTGCAATTTGAAAAAAAAAATAATATTACAACGGCAGGGAAGCGCAATTTGCACTCTCTTTTTTCTCTTCATGACGCTGACTTTCGCTCTCAACTGTGGCTGCTGAGATAGCACCATTTCATCATAATCAAAGGAATGCCTATCTGGGCAGCAGTGAACTCACTGCTATAATTTGTCCCTTTTGTCTATTTTAGGGGTCCAATCAGCTTAGGGTCTCACTTTGTCGGCGTGTCATGTGGTCGTCAAGGTCCATCATAAACGTGTCTGCGCCACGAAAATTGGGTAAATCCTACTATTCACCACCGGTCCATCCTATGCATATTATGTTCAATGTTTATTTGTCTTTCAAAGAAACAAAAGATAGAAGCTGTCACAAAAAAGCTACTGCATGAGCAGCTTGACGACGTGACAGCCCCCTTAGAACGGCAGCAACAGACAGTGCGTAGGAAAAATACATATGAACAAAAAAAGAAACACACTGAGCAGCAAGGTGCACAATACTTAATCAAATACGCTATTGGAGGATTGTTCAACAATGGTATGGCATAATATAACAGGAAACTTATGTGAAAAGTTTTAGCTTGGTGAAACAATTACTTAAAAAATTAGGGGATCCTTAAGTTTCGCCTTTAAGAGTTGAATGCGATAGCGATATCCTGTCCCTAGTGCGCACTTCAGTCACTTAGTGTAATGGGTAGCATGTTCTAAACCACGAGCAATTATGAGCGGGAAATGCGGGTAATGTTTTCGAACTTGCTATGCACCCACTACGTGGTCTTAAGGAAATACGTGCAGTAACGCGTGTGCCTTTTGTAATGGGTGCACTGCTTTGAACCACTATGTCGTTATGATATTCACATCTTCTCACACCCGATGGCAGTGTACGCTTGTACCACGCAATATTACTGCGATATTACATGTTGCATTGTGACGCTTGTATACAGGACGCGGGTGTCTGTACAGCATGAAAGTTGTTTTCACTGCGATTCGAAGCAGATGAAGTTATTTTATCTGTGATCCTAAGCAGAAGCGTGGCTGTGTGGTAGAACACATGCTTGCCAAGCAGACGACCTGGGTTCGATCCTCATTCGGACCCGGAAGTTTTTATTATTAATTTTATTTGCATCTTTCTTGATTTTTTGGTCACGGACAAGATGATTTTTTGCTCACAACCAACGACGCCGCCGACGACGCCGACGCCGGAATTTCTGCGAAACGAGCGCTTTAACGCTGTTGCGTTAAAAAGTAACAATGGTGAAATAAAGCAACATATATAAAGCAGTGTCAACAGTGAAAGGATTTGTACAAAAGTGTTAGAATATGAACAAGACGCGCGGTCGCGCGCCACTTCTCCAGGACTTGCAAGCGTTCTTTAGTTGAACTTGATACACAGCTGCGTTCGTTCATAACCGCACTGTACAGGGCTTCACGCTCGATGATGGACGCATCAGCAGCGTGTCTTGATGCGCGTCCATCAAAGAGCGTGCAGCCCCGTACAATGAACGAACGCAGCCGTGTGTCACTCAAAGAACGCTTGCAAGTACCTGAGCAGCGGCGCGCGACCGCGCGTCTATTTCATACTTGGCGTGTTTCGCGCGCTTTTGATTTTTATCGAAAAAAAAAAACAACCAGGCAGGTTTCAGTAAAAAACAAATGATCGATTCTGGGGTTACTTGAGGCGAAGTACAACAAAAAATTGGGGGGACGCTTAAGCTTCGCCTTTAAGAGTTGAACGCGATAGCGATATCCTGTCCCTAGTGCGTACTTCAATCACTTAGTGCATACTATGTAATAGCTAACATGCTTTAAACCACGAGCAATTATGAGCGGGAAAGGATTTTCGAACTTATTATGCAACTACTACGTGGTCTTAAGGGAATTCTCGCGGTAACGTGTGTGCCTTCCGTAATGGGTGGCGGGCTTTGAACCACGATGTCATTATGATATTCACATGTTCTGACGCCTGATGGACAATGTCCGCTTGTACCACGCAATATTACTACTATATTACATGTTGTATTGTGACGCCTGTATACAGGACGCGCGTGTTTGTAAAGCACGAAAGTTTTTTTACTGCGTTTCCAAGCAGAGGAAGTTATTTTAAATGTATTTCCAAGCATAGGCGTGGCTATGCGGCAGAACACCTGCTTGCTACGCAGACGGCCTTGGGATCGATCCTCACTCGGACCCGGAAAACTTTATTATTTATTTTATTTGCATCCTTCTCGATTTTTCGGTCACGGACAAGATGATGATTTTTTCGCTCACAACCAACGACGACGCCACCGACAACGACACCGACGCCTGGAATTTCTGCGAAACGAGCTCTTCAACGCTATCGCGTTAAAAAATTGATACCATGCCGCTTCGAGCAAGGAATAAAAAAGTTGGCTAATTAAAGCTGAATAAATAATTTGCCTTTAGGCATGACAAAAAAAATAAGGTTGTATGTACGCACGACTAACACTAATATACAACGCGTAGAACTTCCCTGAGCACACGTTTTTTTTTAACTCTTGGTCCAAGCTAGCTGGGACAGCCAGTATATATATTGTTAAGAACAGCCCCCCAGGACGGGAGGATCTCTCCCGAAACTGGTAGGATTTGATAATTCCGCAATTATTATCAGAGGCCACTTTTTCTCACTATCGAAGAGGTGATTTTCACTACACAGGGATGGCTTAAATTCTGCTGTTTTTGCTTCGACCACGTACATTCCACTAAATAAAGAGTTAATTAAATTTGTTTCATTGCTGCTTTAGTTGCCGTTCCTATTCACCGGAATATGAGTGTCGTTACAGGAAAAATAATTATGAACACAGCGAGTAAATATCTCATTTCTCTCGGTTTCACAGAAACTGTAGGCGACTCTGCAATCAAGGTTTGTTCTTCGGCAAAAGTCAAAACGAAAGGACACCGGCACTGTTTTTAGCTCCTTCTGCGCTACTTACTTCTAATGCGCCTTCGCATAATTGAGACCCTTTTCTAAGGAGACCCGCCGCATCACTTTCCATGAATGCTATCTATGCACTAGGAAGCAAAGGAGGCTTTGTTCAACGCGTTCGAGCATTCACCTTTCAAATGCACTCGGTTGTGGCGTAGCCAATACAATCGACAGTCAACAAAATAACATAAATTTCTCGGTAGATTCCTCATACCGTAAGCAACGCCGTTGTCAACTGCGTCACATAACCGGAAATTTTCGTCGAAGGTTTTCAAGCAAATACCATACTCTACAATCTGCTGGGTTCCCAAAACTGAACAATTCAAAGAAGCGCCATTTACTTGCCTTTTGTGGTGACATGCGTTGTGACGCACGGAATAAGTTCGTTTGTGACGGACACATGGGAGTGCTACCAATGACGCAGTCACCTTATAGTGCGCTCCATCATTTCCTGCACTCGCGTGGGTATAAAAGAAATAAGAAAGGTTGGCTTAGCACGCTTCTCTAATTCAAGGCAAGAAAAGGAAGATTCAGGATGGCCCACAAAATAGTCATTGCACTGGTTTCCGTTCTCTACGGTGAGTTACTTCGTTGGCTGGTTGAAAATGGGGTGCACGAAAAGGCAAAAGCCTTAGACTCAACCATAACCGTATGCGCTGTACGGGGAGAATAATATATTTTTAATTAAGGTTCCACACAGTATTCAGGTAGTATGGTAACTTAGAAAAAGCCATGAAATAAACAAGCATCGTTCTTACTTTCATGCTTACATTTTAATGCCCGTGAAAGAACTTTGTTAACGGTCGGTACCCTTGGACAGCTATATGGCTCTTTGCAGAGCGTTAAATGAGTCTTTCTGAGGAATTTCTTCTAAATTGCCATAATGAAGGAATTGATTACAAAGACTGCACGTAACCATGGCCCCTGGCAGCACCTGAGTGTAAACTTGGCCCTGAAAGCATTTCATAGAGAACCCGACAATTTATGACAGTACAGAAGTCAATGCACAGTGTTTACTGAAAGCGAAACATCTTGTATCTTGCATTGAAACATAATGATGTTTACGTTAGTGAAGCAGGTGTGGGACGGAGGGTGCACACCAATGTCGTACCAGACATGTGTTTCTTCCGGATTAAACTTGTGCATTGTATGAAGAGTTAGAGTCTGCCGTTTATTTCAACTGGCAACTGAATTCGACAATCTACACCACTCCTCTAGGTAAATCTTTATAACCTCCAATACTTTGCGTGTAAATGGCGCCAAGATGTACAATTATGTTCATCTGTATAGAGGACGCCGCGTACGTACGAACTCCCGTCTCCTTGGTCTTTGCCCTTCGTTGACCTTGCACATTACTACAGCTAGCTTCACCTTCAACACAGCATTCAGGCACCCTCTCCATATTTGACTCACGACTGACGTAGATAGAGCCGATGTTGCAGGGATAAAAACCACACCCCTTCGGACTGTGGGATTTGCCATTTTGTCGGACGATCAAAGTACAAACTACGATTCTCGTTGAGAATTCTTTTTATTATCGGCGCATATCCGCATACTAAGGGGTCGTTGTATGGGGGCATGCGCGACGCGTGACAGGCATTTGTCATTATCCATTTCGCCGCCTGTCAATCATCTTATTCCTTCACTCATGTCCTCCTATGTCATTCTTTATAGCAAAGCTCTATGGCTAGGCTTTGGCGGATCCCTTCCGCGGCACAAAACGACGCATAGAATAATTTTCGGAGCTGAATGCTCATCGGCTTATGAACAAAATGCATTAGCAGAGGTGCCACACACCATCTCACCACCGCCGATGCCCATTCACAGGTGTCGTGGCAGTCGGCACCGTCTCGACTGATAACACGCGCCTAGGAGCGTGCTATCAGTCGAAACGGTGGACGCTTGTGTTCTCTGACAAGTAATCTCAGCGAATTGTCCCCTACCCTGTCAGACACCAGCTCAAGGGTTGAGAGAGCGAGAAACTTGTCCACGTACCTTTTCTTTGACGAAATTTCTGGATTCCTCTTCCTTCTCTCCATCAACAAGTGACAGAGCATCGGGCCATCCTGGTTCAATGAAGACGCCGTCGTTGAGGGGACGCGCCTTCCCACTGGAACCAAAATATTGGGAACTGCATATGTATGCGCAGTTAAACAAAGAATTTGTGGACCGACACGATGTAACCATTCTTCGATAGCATTAAGTAGGATGTAATGCTGGTCGAGTTTGCGCAGATCCATCGTGGCTAACAGTGCGTGTTATGTAACAGGGCGTAAGGGCAGGTTGCGTTTTATTTTCGCATTCTATACGTCTACTTGACAATGCTTCAGGTGCGCTGAGCTTTTTTTTTTAGTCGATTGGCTTTAAATGGCCAAGGCCGTGTTGTTCACGAAGTGTCCTTTCGTGTTTTGTATATGTTTTCGTTTTCTTCATTAAAAATTCAGCTGAAAGTCAGCGCTGTGCCGTGTCCACATCTCGTCCTTTTTCTTGCTCATCGCGATGTCATCCACAATGATTCAATAGCTCCTACAAAATCCTCTGGGTGTGGTAAAACACTTCATATAACTTCCGCTGAGAAGTCGCAGTGCACATGTGTAAGCGCAGTGTCAATATAGCTCGATTAAAAAAATTTAACTAATCAATGAGACAGGGCTTTGATATATAGGGCATCTCTGCGCCAGCGTGTAGCCTAAGTATTTATTGTTTCTTATCACAATAAAATGCTGTTACTTCGTGCTAGCGTTATTCTCATCTATTTTTCTCCCTGTGTCCAGTGTTTCGCGGTTTTTTGCAGAAAGTTCATCATGTTTTATCAACTAGCCCAATTCCAGGTTGCTCTTGCTACCCTAGCTAGCTCCGCTCACTTTAGTAGCAGCACCGTACGAAAGTACAGCACGCACCTCCGAAATACAGTACACGCGGCGCGTACTACCAGGGCGAAGATGTTCTGTTTCCATTGAATATACTGATGGCATGACTTTGATATTTTATTGCTCTATCCCTTTGGCCTAATACACGTTATTGCTTTCTTCTAGCTTTACACATCATGTATGCAGTATGTGCAGGTAAGCATTTGATTAATTTTTTCTTGTATAGCGCACTCTCGTTTCTTTGGTGAGACATTATGTAGCTTCCCGAATTTTAGGTTGAAGCAGAGTCTTAGAGTAATCTTCCTAGTGAATTTTCTTTGCTGACTATCTTGTTGTGATCCTGTAAGAACGTCCCCCGGTAGACCAGAAAATTAAACAAACGTTTCTTGACGGCAGCGTCTGCATGCAAAAGCGTTCATACAGACTTAATGAAAACCAACAGACAATGAAGCCGAGGATGGTACAGAGAACGTTAATTGTACAGTTTTTAAAATGTGTTGTAATTGTCATATAGATGTGAAGAAAGTAAAGTGGAGGAACTGACAACTTGCCGCCGGCAGGGACCGAACCTGCAACCTTCAAATGTCGCGCCGATGCTCCACCAACCGAGCTACCGCGGCGGCCCGCCGCGACATGGGCTACGAATATGCGTGGGGTATTTATGAACTCATACAGAGATGTCCACGCAACACCTTCCACTTGCTGAAAGACACGGTTTTCGAACATATTAAACAGGAATAGGCAATCTTTAGGTGAGCACGATAACACATGCATATCTGAGACAAACAATAATGGGCTATAAAGAACAAAGAAATCACCATTCTGTGCAAAAAGTAGCAAATTCGAATAGATTCTCCTCTATGAAAGAGACTTCACCGATGTAGCAAGTAAAACCTGATGTGTCTGAGAGTGGGTGATTTTCACAACAGAGCTGTTACGCTCGATGTTTGCCATGTGTGTTGTCATCACCATGAACCACCACGCGCTCTCTTTGTCGTCTTCATACAAATATTCTATTTGCACTCGCTTCATCCTCTTCTTACAATCACAAGAATTTCTTTTGTTACGTTCATTACAGATACACAAGACGGGGATGGTTCAGCGGAGGAAGACTACTCACAGTGTAAGAAGTACTCGCAACATGTGTTTTTCATGGGGAAAACTATGCTTAGCGATTTAGTCAATATAAATATATCCGTGCTTTTCTAATTTAAAGTGCCACAGTCGACTGACAGATCTCTTCAGAAAAGGTCTAAATTTATTCCGCTTAAACGACAACTCTGCACGCCATAAATGACTAGTGCATATTGTTTCCATTCACTGTTCAGATAAAGTAAATAACCATATACGTACAACATTTTCGTTGTTTTGACAGAATAGTACTAAATGATTTTTTTTTTGCAACCTGCTCTTTGTATCTTTTTTATTTGTCACGCTGCGGGGCTGATAAAATGACTACAATTTGCGCAGTGCCTCATTTGCGGAGTACGTTGCTTTGGAAGCCTATGCTTCAGTTCAGTTCACATCGAGAACGCATGGGCGCATGGCTTGTGTTCAAGGAACTCGCTTTCGTACTGGTGGGACACGAATTAAAACTTCTGAGCCGGAAAGCAAAGACATTTTCATTTACGTATTATTTCTTTGGGTCGCGCCGGATGGTTCCTATTTCGGTGCTTTTAGCGTGAAGCCAAGCGACGACATGATATGAGAGCGTGGGCATCCTAAAGAGCTCCGCACATAAAAGGGAAACATTGAACGAGCTGACTCACAGTTATCCTTTCTGCATCTTTCGCTTCATATTCGAACTATGCTTGCACGATGAGGACAGGCTTGGCTTGTTGAGCACTACTTCACTAGCTGTCCTAAAGTGTGGTTAGTGTGGAGCCAGAGGAACTGCCAGTACCCTCACTCTCGTGTCGTGGTATATATCGGAATCGTGTTATAACCTACGGGGAGGAAATTCAGATGCCAACTACGGGGGAAAAAAGACAAAGGAAAAGAACTTTGCTCGAAAGTTGTTTTTGAGTACATTACAAAATCGGAAAGCTGTAACAGTGTAAGCTTCACGCCCTGCTCCGTAGCCTAAGAAAACCGGCTGAGATCCCTCGCATAGTACATGTAACTTGTCCCCGTTTTCGCTAAAACGGCGTCAGAGTACAGGAGCCAAGTGCAGAAAGGCCGGAAGCAGCGCATGACTAAGCTTTGTCTTAGTTAGATGCGTTGGTTAAAGAAACGCAACACTGAGACTATGAATTGGCTTATAATTTGTAATTTGTACTCCGGGAAGTAAAGTGCCGGTAATTTCGCCATGAAATGTATAGTAATAGTGGTCAAAGTCGAGGTCAAATTCTCAATTTTAAATTTCGCGTCCAAATCTTCGCACGTGACGTCATGGACTTCAAAGTGCATTTTCGTGTTTTGGCGAAACTGGCTCAGCAATCTGATCAACTCTGGCGGAATTCTTTCAATACGGTGCCCAACATCGCAGTCGATAACTGAAGGATCACTTTGCCTCCCACTAGATGCACGTCGCACGTTCCTTTTACGATCACGCTCATGGTGATCGTGCACGACATCTATCTTTCCGCGCCATATCCACTGTGCGCGTAACAGATTATGTAAAATGTTCGCTGAAAAAACTCTGAGACATTCCGTGTTGATTTCTTCCAATGAATTTTCCACGGTCGTTATACTCTAACCGCGGTACTTCGATGCGCCTCGAAAACTTCGCTCTTCGTACACGCGTATACATCTCTGCGATAGGACAAATCGCAGCGGAAGGAAAGGTACGAACGAGGCAGGCCAGAGTAAACGCAAGAAAGTAGTTGTTTCGTTTACTTTGAAAGCAGTACTCATAAGGGGCTATGATTACGTCTAGTGTAACTATCTGCTCTAATTTTTCAAGTTTGTGAAGGGGCTGATTTTTTCCACCTTCTGAGAAAACTTAAAGATCTGCCATTCGTTCTGGAAGAACACGGGACTCGGCACGAAGAGGCAATGGAAAGTTAAGAAATATGAGTCTTAGCAAGCATACGAATGCAGCTATTTGAGCAGCGCTGTCTCTGGTGTTTCAGCTTAGCGCGATTAGCTGAGTAGCACTGCTCAACTAGACGAAATTAAATGCTTGCTGTGCCAAATTGGTTTGTTAAGTGGATTTGTACAGTAAACTGCTTACGGAATCGTTAAGTATATTTATTTGTCAGGATCATAACTTCAGTGGTCGGCAATGGAGTCCTTTCAACCATAAACTCAGCTGAACACCTCTTTCTTTTGTTCGAACCCTGTTGAAAATTACGGTGTGCTATTTATTCGTTTTGTACAAGCTTCTCATGGTTAGTGGGATAGATTATTTATGCTACTTTGTGCATAAATTCGCAGTAAAGAGTAAAGAGATATTACGCAATGATTATACGATACTTACTAAAACGCTGCGTGTTTTTTTCAGTTGCACCACTGACGTGTAGCTATACAAACTCATCAGTTGGTCTGGTACGTAGTGTCCTCTTGGGCTTTATTTTACTCGTGTAGTGAAATGATGCATCACAAGTAGTAATAGACCTGGAGTACATCACCAATAGCATGCACTAGAACTTAAGAAATAAGCACGTTGATCGAACGAAATTCATGCACAAAATTTCGACAGTTTCTGTACACTGTGGGAACCGAAGCTTTGCGAAGCAGTGTGCGGGTAGCCAGCTGATCGGAATTAAAATTTTTTTAGGGGCGCACCGTACCCATACTTCGCGTGACCGCCAAGCCCACCACAGTTTTATCTTGTCAAATGCGTTTGCAGGCGTCTCCTCCCACACGGTTTTCCACGTCGTTATTCGGAGACAGCCCTGATCTTGGGTCTCGCCACCACTCGGCATCGAACACGCCTACATACGCAGTGCCATGCGGGCGCCCGCAGAGACGCTTCATGTGGCAGCGGCTTTAACAAGAGGACCACAGCCGAATGTGGATGGCGTAGTGAGAACAACGGTCTCGTGGTCATCGCATTATGCAATTTACGACGTTATTTTTACACATTCCAGGCGCATTTGACACGTTGACTTCACATTAGCCTTTTTGGGAATATCTCTCCTGAGATGTCATGTTGCGGAATCACATGTGTTTCATGGCATGTAATGCGACTCAAGTATTACCGAGATGGATGTCAGGACATAGAATGCAGTTTAAATTTAATAAAATATTGGAGGGATTTTACGTCCCAAAACAATGACATGATAATAAGGAAGGCCGTAGTGGAGGGCTCAGTAAATTTCGACATCGGGCGCTCTTTAACGTGCACCTAAACCGAAGTGGACAGAGCTTTAGCATTTCACCTCCATCGAAATGCGGCTGCCACAGGCGGGATTAGCATGGCAGTTATGCTACGCAATACATTTATATAGCACTATAACGTAGCATCACACATTACGACGTCGCACAACTTTTGTAGTGCATTTACATGTCATGGTTACGTGAAAAATGGATGTCATGACATACGGGTCGTATTGTTCCATGAATGCATACTATTGAACCCATGAGGCGCAATGCATGTTATTCAATGAATGGATATCAAGAAATGCATACGTGCCATTCTTATGATCAAAAATTAAAAGTAGTATTTTACGCATATTTTGACCTGTTTCTCACTGTGAAAAAAGCACCAGTCCAATCTGTATGGACCGAAATTTTTATTGGTCCCACATGGGCCCATCAAAACGAAATGCTTATGGTATAGCGAGAGCGCGCTATACAGTGGACGGAAAACTGGTGTGCGTGGGAAGTGCGTCTGTGATTATACACAAGGCATCATATATTCCAGCCTTATTGTGAGTGGTCGCGTGAGTTCATGAAGGAGCTCAACTAGTCGCGTCTTGCGCACAATCTGGCTATAGCATTAAATAACACCCGAGACGCTTCTTATGCAGTCTGTGATCATTAGTGACACCCGGTTACAAATAAAAAGAAGTACGCGTATCAATATACAGTGAAACGTCGGTGATACGAATCTGGCTGGATAAGAAAAAAATATTCCTATCATCCGAAATTCCTATCACCAGAAAACATGGAAAATCAGGGTGCAACAAAAGAAAGCTGGCGTACATTTTAACGCCATAGCGTTAAAGAGCTCGTTTCGCAGAAATTCCGGCGTCGGCGGCGGCGTCGTTGGTTGTGAGCGAAAAATAATCATCTTGTCCGCGACCGAAAAATCGAGAAAGATGCAAATAAAATAAATTATAAAAATATACGGGTCCGAATGAGGATCGAACCCGGGCCGTCTGCGTGGCAAGCAGGTGTTCTACCACACAGCCACGCTTCTTTTTTTTTTCTTTCATGGTATTTAATCAACTTAAACATGGAAGTAATTCAATTCACGCAGACAACTAATATGTTCATTCTTCTATCGCGACACAATGACGAGCACACAACACTGAAGAATTTACCATCTCTAGAACGAATACATGAAATAACGGCCTTTTTCGAAATATACTATAGAATGGCGGTAAGGATAAACACCTCACCGACACATTATACCATTCTGGCTGAAAGTCCATTTCCTCATATACATCACATATTTCAGTTACCATTCCAATGAAGTGGGCTGTTGACGAAATTATTGGTTCGGCGTTTCTCTGCAACATGCGCGTCTTCCACAGGCTATGCATTCGAACGAGCAGAAACATGTCGAATGGTACATCATTGTAGCTTGCTGGCAGCAGATATCGCACGGAATGTGAATTTAGCAGGAACTCTTTTTTTAAGAGTTCGCTGGAGCGCATCCCAAAATAATATTGCATCTCTGCAGCTTATAAAACAATGTTCAATTGTTTCGGGCACATCACAAAGTGGACAGTTAACAGACGACACAAAAATGTCTCTTGAACACAGCCAAGTCTTCACAGGCAAAGTCTCAGAGTGCACGTTAAAGAAGAACGTTTTTGTCGATGGTGGCAAAGGCATTCAACGCACTCGGTCTAGGACATCGTGTTCTGGCAGACTCATGTATTCGGTACGATAAAGTGGTGGCGGAAACAGCATCGCCATTAAATCTCTGTAAAGATGTTTGTGTGATATACCGCACAAATATTCATTTGAAAACCTACCTGTTAGAAAACGAACAGAGAAATACACTTCACGCATAAATCCCCACACACAAGGTCGTTGAGAAAAATCTGATGAAACTGCTAGGCCAGGTAGCACATTTACCAGGTTTACCTGTAAGAAGGCTCGAACAATAGGGTGTGTAATTTCGCGAAAAATGAAGTAGCGAGATACAATTTGACACACGTATAGATGCTTTAGACCTAGCCCACCTGCACTAACTGGCCTGAATGGATTGTCCCGTCTCATGGATTCATAGGTTGACGACCATATAAATGTTGTAAATTTGCGGTGAAAGCTCTGTATCGGAGACAGCCCTACAAGATTCTACGCAAAGTCTCATCAGTGAACTATGAGATCAACCGCTCCGTGTTGCCCTTAGGTAGAAACTCGGACATTGTTCATGTTAGCAAACTACGACGTTATTTTGTACCTTCTGAACTTAGACTTTCTCGAGGGGAGGGGGAAGAGTGTAACGTTTGAACAATGCGATGGTAGGAGAAGCCGACGAAGAGGAAGTGCGCGTGCATTAGGATAAATAGTTGGCATCTGAACCACGACGTATCTCTGTTACAATATTTATTGCTTTTCGTAAGTGCCTCGCCAAATAAGGTGTATGATTGCGAGAGCAATTATATGGATACTGTCGGCTGATTTTTGCCGTCGCCGTCATGTTCCGGATATGTTTATGTATGTATGTATATCTGCATAAAAATGCACAAAGGAAAATAAAACAGCAGCAAAAAATTGAGACACCCGACTGGGGATTCGAACCAGCGACCCCTCGCTCCGGAGCGCGCTGCGTTAGACCACTCAGGCACGCGCCATGAAGGTGCCGGCATAATAACGGCGAGCTATTTAAAATACACCAATTACCGCTGGTGGTACGCAGATCTCGCTGGAGCGTGATTTCTATATCGGAAAGCTCCTACAATTTTTTTGAAGTTGAAAACTGCCCTTCAGACGAGCACCAAAGAATGGTGCCTTTCTGTGGCCATTCGGGATTTGAAACGAACAAAAAAAGACAAAAAGACACCGCGCACACTTGTGTCAGACGCCATCGCGCCGCAGGAGGCGCAGACGGGCATTACACGCGCCGCACTTCAAAAGAAAAAGAAATATCTACGAGCGTCGGGTGCTGTGTTGCCGACCCTTGCTACCCATTGCTCAAACACAAAGGCGTAACAACTGTGACAGCTGTGAGTTCACGTTTGTCCTGTGTATACCTGCGCGTTCTCTCCGAGCGCCCGTCTTTGCTATTCAGCGGGAAGCTGCCAATATGGAGCTGCTTTTCATTCTTCGAGTAACATTCCAATTTCTTGCTATCGCATTCATTGCTTCGTCCTTGCGGCGAAACTGTGACTTTTTTAGATGTGAAGCATCTTATGGCGAAGCTTAATCCGGTGATGGTGGTGGTGGTGTGCCGCGTGCCCTCCCCTTACTGCGCATGCGGAAACCATTTCAAAAAAAATAAATAAAAAACCTCCTTTCCCCCCTCTCTCTCCTCTAGGCATCCCTTCCCGCGGCAATCACACCCTCACTGCGCATGCGCCTACCCTCCTCTCTCCCCTCTTACGCTCCCCCCTCTCTCATCTACGCATCCCTGCCCGCGGCGTCCACACTCCCACTGCGCATGCGCGTCCCCCCTCTCTCTCCTCTCCTACGCTCCCCCCCTCTCTCCTGTACGCATCCCTGCCCACGGCGTCCACACTCCCCACTGCGCATGCGCGTCCCCTCCTCTCTCTCCTCTCCTACGCTCCCCCTCTCTCTCGCCTCGCGACGCGACGCCGGCAGCGTCTGCTAGCGAGTTTCTTGGTTGAGAAAAACGACTGCTCGCGCTGCACAACCGTTCACTGGCCACTCCGTATATATGGCAATGGATTTTGACCTGCAAGGTGGTGCCGGTGGGAGATTTCTCATGTGAGTTGTTGAACAATAAAAATTCGCAGCGTGCGCGTTAACTAAAAGCGGACTGCGGGTCGCTGTGTCCAGTCGGAGTCTTCCGTCTCTCATTGCCCATTAGCAGCCATTGCCATGTTCCAGTAGGAAACACCACTCCATCACTGCGTGCTTTGCGCCTCCCCAGTTTTCTCTCCTGCGCAACGCTGCGATGAGCGAAAGCGTCAACGCCGCCGCCAGTGTAAGCATTAGCGCCCGTTGCTTCACATCTACACATGGTTCCCTTTAGCGGGAGATGGTGTAATTTTTTCTTATAAATCCTTCCTGCTTGCACCTGCAGTCACAGAGGGTATTCCGTCAAGTGTTTTGACAGAATTTCGCATTAGCAAACGCTGGTCTTGCAACTATGGGCGAACACACCTTGCGGTCTTTGCAAAAGCCAACACAATCCGTACCTTGATATGTTTAGTACAGCCGTGTTTCATGCGTGCTTTGTTTTGCCAGATTGTCTCGTGTGTCACTGTCTCTGTTGTTGAGAAAGGCCTAATGACGCACTTTTGAGAAAACGTTTAGGCATCCGTTTGACCCACGTTGTCCTCTACCGCTAAAATAGGTGCTGCTATTTTATAAGTTAGCTTTTTTGAACTGAGGTTCTCAACCTCAGTTAGGTGAAGCCACGGTTATTGGATTAGTGCAGTTAGGCTTTCCGTCTAACTGGATGTGACTACGCTTTAAGGGAACTGAGCTTCGTTGTAACGGAGCTTGGCATGCCCGTGTAACTACGGTAACTGACGTGTCGGGCTTCATGAGAGCGGTTTTCATAAGGCCAACGTAATAATAATATCTGGAATTTTATGTGCCAAAACCACGATATGATTATGAGGGAAGCCGTAGTAGAGGGCTCCGGAAATTTCTACCATACGCTGTTCTTTAAGATGCACTGACATCGCACACTACGCGGCCCTCTGTCATTCGGCTCCATCAAAATGCGACCGCCGTGGACGGCATAGAACCCGCGACGTTCAGGCGAGCAGCCGAGCACTATAACCACTACACCACCGTGGTGGACTTAAAGCCAACGTAGGGGCGAAACCTATTGTTCCATCGTGGCTTGGGTATGTAAATGGAGTAGATAATTTACCGCTGTGGCGCAGTCATGACTAAGTGCCACTGGCGACCGAATGGGTTGAGCGGCCTTATCAGGAGCGCGTGCAGTTTAACCCTTTGCAGGTCGTCCTATATTTTTGACATGGTGATATAAAAAGCGGCTGTGCTTTATTGATATAAACTAGAAAGAAATTGTACGAAACAAATTTCATCAAAATCAAGCCAGTAGTTTACTGAAAAAAAGTGGGACATATATGTCCCACTGACTCATGAGAGTGTTTTCAAAAAGTGGGAATACACTGTCCCACTGCCTCATGAAGGCACCTTCTCGCGATTGCATCAACGGGAATTTTGTGATGAAACGGCTGAAGCTAGTGGCACAGAGTATCACTTCTAAAGTTGTGAAGAGAAAAGTTGCGCGGACCTCATTTGAGCAGGAGAACGCCGCCTGCAGTTGCGTCTCTTGAGCCTTCAAAGCGCTGTGGTATGTTCCGGTAAAGCTTACTTCACCGCATGCATCAACCACTTTTTTTGGTCCATCTGGCTGTCCTTGCTTTTGCTGTCGAAATTTTCGAGTACAGATGTTATCCCTGAACATGTGGATACATTTCAAGAGGTATATAATATCGAGAAAAAATATTTCCACGCATTAATATCCGCAAATGCGCTGCGCGATTAGCGGGATAATTTTGAAGGGTAATTGTTCCGATGCATTTATTGGTCAAGTTATTTCGCAAAATTACAAAAACACGTGATGACTGGAAGCTAAAATCGCCGCTCTCAAAGACCAGAAAATGAGAGAATTATCAGGCATTTTGATTGGTAGGTTCTATGTATCTCAAGAAGAGGAAAATTCAGAAGCGATCATAAAAAAATTGACCGGAATTCAACGCGATTGTAACACTATATCGGCCCTTCGAAAGCGTGGTAAAATAATTTTTTTCGAGATTACAAAAACTTAGGTAAGATATGAGTGACTTAATGTTGCGCTAATTGCAACGGGTGATCTGGGAGAAAATTTTTTTCAGTAGATGGAAAAGTGGGACGTATGTGTCCCACTGCCGTACAAAGGGTTAAATGCGTTCAACCCCCTGCTTAGCCATGAAAAACTACAATGTGAAAGTGCCTGAAAGGTTGCTTCAGGCCGTAGTGCATCCTCTCGTTTAATAGTGGTAGTTCATACCGTAGAAAATTGTCCCTAGTTATCTTTCACACAATGAAGAGGGACTGCCAGAGCTAATGATCAGGACTACTGACATGCAGCCGCACGTCTGCCTGCACGAACTAAATAAATGGTCTCTGCAGATATTGTGCTCACAGCTGTAGATGTCAAGGTTTGTGAGTGGGCGCCATTGATTTTTCAGTGTGGATAAATGTTTACGGATGGGCTGGGGGTCACCTGGTTCTGAACAGGTATTTGCTCATGCGCTGATTTGAATATACGTGGTAACAAATTCTGCGGGAGCTCAATAACATAGTGGCAGGGTTGGAAAACATGCTATTCGGTATGCGTTCATCTCATAAACATATTAAGCGTAGAAAGAGGTTCTTACGGCGACTGCCTTCCGCCTTTTGTCGCGCTTGATAAATTGTGATGAACAGCGGGCCACTTTTAGTAAGACGAAAACCTACATTTTTAATGCCGGCGCTTCCATCAGCGAGATTACTGCAAGGCTGCGAGACGTTGAGGATTCGTAACGTCTCCCAATGTTTCTCCAAAAACCTACATGAGCTTGTCCGATCGATGATGTCATATCACGATACCAGCATGACGTCACAGATCGCCAAATTTTGTGACGTCATGATAACCCTATTGCATGACGTCACGTGGTGGTGTCTTCACACCACATCATCGATTTGTTAAAACGGGGCGGATCATCGATGCAGTGAAATCCCACGTTCTATGAAGAACGCTTGCGAGGTGGGCGAGGATGGTATGGGCGGCACGCAATAGTCCTCTGGACTAAGAGAAAAAGGAGGCGGCTTTCGCCGTCCAGTTGTCGTAGGCGAATGCATAAGGGACTGTCTCAATTTTTGGCAGCCGGCCTGGCGATAGACGTCGGTGTGTTAACGATGCCTGCTAAATGGCTGAATGTGGAGACCGTCCATGCTGCCGTTCGCTGAGCGATTTTTCCTCGGGTGGGAAGCGAAAGTTGTCCTCGTCGTCACCGTAGTAAGCGTTTGACGACAGTGTAACTCATTCACTTCTACGTTGCAATTTGTACATTCAAAAGCAAGTTTCGTTAAGTGATTTTTTTCTGTATTTCAGCTGGCACCACAAAATTGCTCCTTGAGTTGTCTTAATGGTACAAAGTTGATTAATGTAACTTCGCCAAACAATTCTTTCTGCCTGCTGAATACGGTAAGTACTTATTCAAAACTTTCATTTGGGATACTTGGTTCATTGTACAGCGAGGGAGTAACACCACGAACACACAACCACAAGAGATGACTCGGGCAGACACTACTGCTGTGTTGAAGTAATTCTTGAAACCTACATATTAAAGACAGCTTTCTCCTCAATCAAATATCAAGTTTACAAGCATTCAGGAATTCCGTGGGCCCCAGCATAAATACAGATGCTTTCACCGAATATTACGCAGACTGCTCGAAAACAAACTCATGAGCACAATGGTATTGTGACATGGGAATATGTTGTCAGTGTTAGAGTGCTTCAATGCATGTCCATTGTCACAGCTGAAGTTTATTTCTTACATGAAGCAGTTCAAATTATCACCACTGGCAAACACTTCACACCGGTAATATACAGTGACTTGTTAAGTGCACTGAAAACTATACATGTCAAAGTTCATTACGGACCATTAGTTGGCGATAGAAAAATATAATGGTTCATAATAGCGAAGTGGTTTCATACGTCTCTGTTGTGCCCCAAGCCATGTCGGGATAGCTGGCAATGAAAAGGCAGATGAATGCAATTCGTTAGCAGCTTACAAAACAGCTAGAAAAGTGACAACGCTCCTTAAAGACACCCAACGAACAATTCGTACTCCATTGCTATTTAAATGGCGGCAGCGCTGGGAGTCTTGCCCAAGAGACAAGTTTTATCTGCTGAAGCCTGTTCTGGGATACAGAAGTGTAATTTTGGTACACTTTTTCATGACGAAGAATGCACGCAAATGTTATGTTGATGCAAATTTTCTGGCAGATCAAGCATGTAACAATGTTATTTTTCCGCCTTTGGTTCTAAGCCCATCATGTGATAACTGGTTTATCTCTTTCATTGAAAGTCTGTCTGCGTTTGTGATGTTCGCTTCAACATAGCTTAATTCTTATGCCTCAGCTTTATTTAAAGGCTTATGACAAAGAGCCAACTTACATACTGTAGTCACTGCTTTATTTCGCTACATAGTTTTAAACTATCTCGAATGCTCTAGTCTCTGATGCATACGAGTTTAGCTCAGTTTATATATTTGGAGTAGTTTTTTTCGGTTAAAAGTAATAGTAATGTTCCTTTGTTCGAGTCTCGTGCATATGTAAATGTAAATCGGTTACTAATGTAAATCGGTTACATTAGTATTAGACAACTGATCGATTCGTAATTGATTCGGTTCTGAAGTTCACTATTCGCACACCCCTACACGCTAATAATATTACATGCACGCAGTACCTTGAACTTGTGGGAAGCATAATTTAGCTGGTGCTACTAACACTTTTATTTTTCCTTAGGATTCTTTTACAGGGAAGGGCGATGCAGTGCAAATGAAAATGGACGACTGCAGCGTGGGGCGCTGCATTAATCAGACTTGTGGTGGCCCCCCACAAAGCGCTCAGTGCTGGTAGCGGACACCGAACCTCGAATAATGAACCTTGCACCTATTCCCGCCATGCATCAATAAAAACAGCGTAAGGTGCGGCAACTAAAGTAATAAACACCTTGATTCCAACGAGATATGAGTCAGTCAGTTTACAGAACAGAACAAACGTTGACACATTGTGAGGCAAACGAACGCGGAAAAATTGATCAGTTTTTGGCTGATCACACGCGCACACACACGCACGCACACACACACACACACACACACAAACACACACACACACACAAACACACGCACGCACGCACGCACGCACGCTTGGCTGCTTTTATAGCGTTTTTAGTGTGCCCGATATCCCAGTATCACAAAGGCGTAGGTAAAACCGGCTAGTGTGTGCCGTAGCTGGCGCCACGATAAGGGGTGCCAGCTATGGAAGCACAAAAAACAACTATTAAACATAAAATCTCTGTCCTCGGGGATTCAGGGACCGCCCATCGCCATGGGCTAAGCCTAAAGCATCGACAATTCCAATATTATCCTAAAAACATGGTTGGTCCCTCCTTCGTAGGAATCGGTATAACACGAAAGTAAAACGTGTCCTTACAGAAGTAGTTTAATGTTAACTGTACATTGCTATAAGAGAGCCTATACAATGTCTGTTGGTGTTTGACAGCTAAAGCACCGTTTAAGTCGGTGCATCCACGCTGACGCTTAGCAATACATCTCCCTCCCGATGACTAACGTCCATGATTAATGAATAAACGTGCACTTGTGGTCATAGATGCCTGTGGTAGATGTAGTAGTTAATGGTGAGAGCGGAACCAAAGAAAGCGGTGTGACATTCAGAAGAGCGTGACTGGTTGTACGCCAGACTTGGGCTAAGGTATTGAACGCCACTGCCCGATAAGAGGGAAACGCAACGCGCCTTGCGTCTTCCCTGTTGGCTGGCCACGATTGTTCGCGGGGCGACCGTAAGTGGGGAACGCGGAGTTACATCCAGGTGAAGCCGGCGCGTTGCAGAGCTTTTTTTGGTATGGATGAATGGTATGAGTGACGCCGACGCTTTGGGTAAGGTCACCACCTGGCGGTGTGTTAAGGAGTTGACAAAATTGCACTTCTCCTATTCAAAACACGCCGAATAGGACGGACGCGTAGAAAGGACGCGTTGAAGGAACTGATCGTGGATGTGACGGTCATGATACATTACTTCACTTTACTAAGAGCACTGTGAGAGGACAGTGGTAGATATAAAAGGCGTGTTTTCAAAGCCTACGAAGTGTGTGACCGTGGCGCAGTGGATAGCGTGTCCGGCATCTGTTGTAGTGGACCGAGAGGTCGTGGGTTCGACTCTCATTGACGGAAATTTTGTCTTCTGATCGTGCGTATTTTTTTTCGACGTCACTTCCGTGACGGAAATACGTCACTGAAGTCTTGGTGGACTCCGGCATAAAACACTTTCGTGTTAAAAAACGGGGCTTAATCGACTCGAACGCGTTACCGTCCAAGCTTAAGGGCATGAATCTAAGCCAAAGAAAGAGCAAATATTCGGAGCTAACGAGCTACAGAGCGCACAACGGCCACTTCATGGATTTGAGGTAGAGGGCAAGCGCTTTCGCGCTTTCGGTGGTGCGGCCATGTTGTTCGGGCGCGCGCATGTGCACTTGACACTCGTTGTACCGGTATACACGAAGCATTTTCCGTATAGCGCTAATGACACAGCGGTTAATGACAAAGAGTTAATGGCACAGCGGTCACGGCGCTCGGTTGCTGACTCAAAGGACGCGGGTTCGATCCCGGTGGCTGCGCTAGCTTCTCGATCGAGTAAAAATGCTAAAGGGGCTTGCAGTTCGACTTTGCTAAACGTTAAATTAGCCACGGCGGTCCTGATAAGCTTATCGTGGTTTTGGCACATAAAACCACAGACTTGAATATATTACTGCATACATACATACATACATACGTAACACGCCACGGTGGCCTAGTCGTTAACCTACTCGACTGCTGACCCGTAGGACGCGGGGTCGAATCCCGGCCGCGGCGTCCGCATTTTCGATGGAGTGTGAAAAGTTTGAGGCTCGTGTACTTAGATTTAGGGTCACGTTAAAGAACTCCGGTGGTCGAAGTTTGCGCAGCCCTCTACAACGGCGTCTCTCATAATCATATCGTAGTTTCGGGATGTTAATACATAATAATAATAATAATAATAATAATAACAATACTATCTGGGGTTTTACGTCCCAAACCATGATATCATTATGAGAGACGCCGTAGTGGAGGGCTCCAGAAATTTCGACCATCTGGTGTTCTTTAACGTGCACTGACATCGCACAGTACACGGGCCTCTACCATTTCGCCTCCATCGAAATGCGACCGCCGCGGCCGGGATTGACCCGCGTCCTTCGGGTCAGCAGCCGAACACCTTAACGACTGCTCCACCGCGGCGAACAGTTTTGGGATGTTGAAGCCCAACAATTACAATTATTTTACATACATACATAAAATCCGTGTGACATGGGGCACCCCATATTTTAATAGTGCAGTGAAAGTGAAACGCTGACAACAAAGCCCTGAAGTCGTGAAAACCCGGCCTTATAATTTGACTCACGGATTGAAAGCGATACGGTTTCACTGGAGAAACATCAGCATATCTAGAATCTGCCTAATACGTTGACCAATACTCGATGTCTCGATCAAATCAACTTATCTTTTCTTTACGCACTCAATTTAGCATGCGTAAGTTAAATATGAATCTGGACATATAAATGTCATTAAAGGGCTTCTTACCAGGTGACATAAGAAATTTTAGTGAGACACTACAAGTTGTCGTGTCCCCAATGAAGAACATTATTTCAGAGGAATTTTTCAAATCGGTTCACTATGAGCTGACAAAACCAATATTTTGAAGTGACGCGAGATCATGAAGTGACGAGGCGAGCATGAAACCCTCGCCACTCGCCCATAGTAGCTTTGCACACATTCCGCTTGTGTTTGTGTTTTTTTATTTCCCTCAACATTCGTTTAACGATTCGAGCAACAGATTGCAGAAGTATAACATACGTAGCCTCGAATAATTCTCGCAGTGTCACTTGCTACTGTGGGTGACTTCAGAGCACCAATGTATACGAACTCGAGCAACGTCAAAGCGCAGGTGATTACGTCGGGCCATTCCTTGTCGTACGTCATCCCCTCCATATTGTGGCGCGCGGCCGCGAAACGAAAGTTGGGCGGCGTTCAGCTTTAAATATGATCTATTTCCACGGCGCGTAGCGTTACAAATTTCGGCAGACGCGATCGTGAACGACTAGTGCGTGCATTGCGGTCATCATCTCAATGTAGTCAGTACATATAAGGGGCCCTTCAAAGATCCGAAGACAACAAAATCTTGTTTCAAGAATATGCCTTTGCGGCAATTACAGACACCCTTAAGCATCAATCGGTATCTTGTGCCCATTTCATTCACGTCCAAACAAAGTATCCCGCTTTTCTGGGCGTTGATGTGGTCGGACGCCTGCCCCTAGGACCAGAACCAGCCAGTCCTCAGGGAGTAGAAGAGCACAGGAGCCGGAACTGATAACAACAACGTTTATTTTAATGACTAGAGGTAGCGTCTTTTAAATCCGAAGCATTTCTTTGCGTATTGTAAGGGCGGGCTTTTGCGTTTCTGTCTACGTATCTACGTATCTATCTACGTATCTATTTACGTATCTATCTATCTAGCCGCCTACGTCTGGGTGCTCTCGTGATCGCCTCCTTAACTTGAGGTGGACCAAAATTTGTACGGGGAGGGTAAGAAGTAGGGGGGGGGAATATGTCTGGCTGGCCATGACATGAATAACATGAAAACCCTGTCGTGTACATCATCAAACCCTTTCCTGCAGAGACGTGTGGCACATACCCGTATATCATAGACCGCGGTATGCGGGTATGCTCCGCAGGCGTTTGACAATTTATATATACCCAGCAACGGCGAGGAGAGACATTAGTAATTTAAATGCGAGAACGTTAAGAAAAACAGACGTCGGCAGCGTTGACCCCACCAACGCAAATAATAAATATCACGGTTCCAGAAGGAATCGAACCCAAGCAGTCTGCGTGGCAATCAAGTATTCTAGCACAGAGAGAGAAAGAAACTTTATTGAAGTGTCCCTGCTGGGGTCAAAGGTGGAGGGGGGGCCGGGAGACAGGCCCCTCCGAAACCCCCCTTCCTCAGGCGGCGGCCAGGCCCTGAATCCTGGCGGCGTCTTCAGCCAGCCGGACAGCGAAGAGCTGTTCCTCCGGGCACGTGCTGAGCAGCATAGCCTCCCACTGCTCGGCCGTGGTGATTGTAAATGTAGGGTTTGTGCTGTGTTTTATTGTGTGAGTAGCTGCGGGACAGGCCCATATGATATGGTTGAGCTCGGCGTGAGGGTGCACCACACACCTTACATTGTGGTGTGTGGACGGCGGGGTAAATACGGCTGTATAGTGAAGGACAGGGGAAAGTGCGTGTCTGTAATAAACGCCAAGTAGTGGATTGCGGCTTATTAAGGGACTTGTCTGGTGGTGGGTATTTAAGTCGGGCCTTACGGTAGTACATGAGGATTTCTCCGAAGGTAGCACAGAGCCACGCCACGTTTCGGAAATGCTTTTGAAAAGGACCCTATGTAGGCGTAATGTTGGTGAAACGTCAATTGTGGTTGCAGTTCTGGCTAACTAATTTTATAAACATTACATATATACTCCTATGAGGCAGGCGTCATGTCGGGTTAACGTCAGTTGTATATTTCTTCGTCTTTCCATGAGTAAACGAGTTGAAAGTTTACCGCCCGTGTCGTCGTATCTCCATCCGTCCTCGTCTTTTTTGTGCGGTCAAGATGGCGGTCAGTTGTATACTTAAGCGTCATCCACTGTAGTTGGCGTCCGTTTGACCCGCCTTGCCCTCTACCGCTGAAATAGGTGCCGCTATTTTGTAAGTTAGCTTTTTGTACTGAGGTTGACAACCTCAGTTAGGTGCAGCCATGGTTACTGGAGTAACTGCACTTAGGCTTTCCGTCAAACTGGATGTGACTACAGTTTATGGGACCTGAGGTTCGTTGTAACGGAGCTTGGCATGCCCGTGTAACAACGGTAACAGACGTGTCGGGCTTTGTGACAGCGGTTTTCATAAGGCCAGCGTAAAAATAATAACATCTGAAATTTTATGTGCCAAAACAACGATATGGTTATGAGGGAAGCCGTTGTAGAGGGCTCCAGAAATTTCGACCATCTGCTGTTTTTTAGGATGCACGGAGATTGCACACGACACGGCCCTCTAGCATTCGGCTCCATCAAAATGCGACTTCCGCGCACAGCACAGAACCAGTGACGTTCAGGCCAGCACCCGAGCACCGTAACCGCTACACCACCGCGGTGGTCTTCAGGCCAAAGTAGGAGCGAAGTTCTATTGTTCCATCGTGGCTTGGGTATGTAGATGGAGTAGATGATTTATCGCTTGTGGCGCAGCCATGGCTAAGTGCCACTGGCGACCAAATTCGTTGAGCAGCTTGTTCAGTAGCGCGGGCAGTTTAAATACTCTGAACCCCCCTTGCTTAGCGATGAAAAACTGCAATGTGGAAGTGGCGGAAAGGTTGCTTCAGGCCGTAGTGCATCCTTTCGTTTAGCAGTGGTAGTTCATGCCGTGAAAAATTATCCATAGTTACCTTTCGCTTAAAGAAGAGGGACTAGCAGAGATAATGATCAGGACTACTGACATGCGCCTGCATGTCAGTAGTCCTGAAAAACTGACGTCGGCAGCGTTGACCCGACGAATGCAAATAATAAATATCACGGTCCCAGAATGAATCGAACCCAAGCAGTCTGCGTGGCAATCAAGTATTCTACCACAGAGCCACGCCAGGTTTCGGAACTGCTTTGGAAAACGACCCTATGCAGGCGTAATGTTGGTGAAACGTCAATTGTAGTTGCAGTGCTGGCTATCTAATTTTATAAATATTACATACGTACTCCTATGTGGCAGGCGTCATGTCGGGTTAACGTCAGTTTTATACTTAAGCGTCATCCACTGTAGTTGGTCCACGAAGCACTATCTCAGGCTACTGTCATCGCATATCAGCTTACCTACTGTTACAGTATCAGCTACTGTTACATATCAGCTGACCGCTTCTGGTGTTGGTAATACCCATATTTCTGTTAGCATTGTTACGCAACTGTAAACAACTGGTTATAGGAAACATATGCGACTCGTCAACATATGTCGGTGTGCACAACATTTGTACATATCTTTAGCGTCATTTTGTAATGTTTCGCTCAATAAAAAAAGTTACAACGCAGTCACCTTGCCTCCGCATGCTTCGCATAACATCGATTTCCATGGTACTTGGAATCTGCCAAATTTTTTTAATTACTGATGATAGCGTGTTTTTAGAGCGTCTCGACGCTCGCGTTATAAAGCCGTGCTCTTACCCAGATTTTCTGTTGAGGAAAACCACTGAGGTCTAAGAGAGTCCATATCAAGATTTCGTCATCTCCGCCCCAAATGGGGGAATGTCAAGAACCGCCCCATTCCCAACCTAGGAACGGGGAATATGGTGCGCCCTTCTCGTCCGGCTGCGATGGGAGAGCACAAGACACGATACGCCACCACACAGCACACTGACCGGTTCTAGGCATCGCAATTTCTAAAGACTGGCCGTGCAGTCTGGTGCAGACGTTCTGGATAGCGTCGCCGGTGCAGCTGACGGTTAGCTCTCGGGGGAGGGGGGCGGGCGAAGCGATAAAGACACCTCGGAGTGTGAGAGAGGTGCCGGATGAAAGATCTCAGGCGCTCGACTACTTGTCCGGCGCATCTTGCAGAACATTATCCAAAGCCGTGCACTGTTGACCGCTGCTTCCGAGCATCCCTGACTGCAAACAGCTCACCTCCAGGCCATGAAACCGTCAAACTCGGCTGGGTGTGTCCAGGGCGCTTGACGTGGGCGACGTCAGCTTTCATGAATGGCTGAGAACACGACCGCGGCGGTGCACTTCGGAGAACGTTGACCCGATAGAAACCAAGGCAGACGCCGCCAAATCCTTCCTGGCGTCCAAACGGCGCCACGCCGTGAAGGCCGATCATGACAGCGCTGTTCTCAGAAATTTTATTTAACCACTATACTGCGTTCTCTAATGTGATACAATAACACGAGCTCAGGAGTCACTTTGACATGATTAGCCACCCTATTTCGTGATTTAATTGTCCTTTTACGATTACTGAAGCGAATAAAATTAGTTAGTGTGAAGGTCACCACAGCCTCCGCCGTTTTCTCTACTTTACGTTAGACAGTCCACGCTATGGGAGAGGTCCGAGAAGCAATATTGCTGATGTTGCTGTTTTCATAACACCGGGTGCTACATATTACGGGATGACGCTGTTTAACTCCAATACGTAGAATTTCTTAGTCACTATGTTGGGAACTCGTAAAAGCTTTTGAAATTTCTATCGTAAAAATCTTCTGTTCGAACTTTCTTCTCGCTTGTCATGCTTTTGCACCACACATATTTATGATGCGTAGCAAAAATGTTTGCGCGAAGTCGAACATATATATCATGAGGCACACATATGTGAATTGCGCGTGGCCGGATCACGCACATTTTTCTGCTCCGGATTTCTTCATGTCTTCATAACCATATGCATTTTCTCTGCACATGAGTGGTTTTGTTCTCACACTAAGCCAGGGGTCTCAAACTCATATCAACTAGCGGGCCGCATTCCTGAAATTGAATCCGACAGGGGCCGGTACAGTGAAAAATAGCTTCTGTAAGCGCGCAAGACACGTAACACGAAAGAAGGATACAGGAAGAACACAGGCGTTTGTCCTGCGTTCTTCGTTCGTGTTACGTGTCTTGCGCGCTTGCAGAAGCTATGGATCAGTAGTAGCAGCTAGCCCGATCTCATTGCCTTCACAGTGAAAAAATCGGAGCGGGGTGGTTGCTGAAGAAAACGTCACCTAACTAGCTAACGTTGACATTTAAAGGAATGCCTTTTCCCATATATAATATATGGGTCCTATCTGCCAGGGACTTGACGTAGGTTTCGAGAAATATATCGAATCGATACGATCTACAGAATGGCTGAAATTCTAAAATAGAAGATATTTCAAAACATAGTGACCGCATGGGGTGCCTCAATAATTTTTTTATGAGGTGCCCCATGCGGTCACTATGTTCCCTTTCTCTGAAGCTCCCTCGAAGAAAGCGTTATTTATCTGAATAAGCGAGAAATTAATGTGAAAACCATTTAGCAAAGTCACAAAAGTTTATTCCTTGTGACGCCGCGGGCCGACAGCGAAAGGTCGGCGGGCCGCATGCGGCCCGCAGGCCGCGTGTTTGAGACCCCTGCACTAAGCCTTTCACATCACCCAGGTAGGTGATGTCAAAAACTCACACTGAGCCCTTCACATCACCTCGGTAGGAAGGAGGCAGAGTGAGATACATGTGAGTGCTATCTCGAAGGCGGCGACCTACTTGCTCGACTGAAAATTAATTGGAAACCTTGCTAGGCGTAGTGCACCGCGCACAACTTGCGGCATTACGCGCAAGATGTGTGACCAAAAAAAAAAAAACTGCTTGGCGATGCTTCCAGTGATTATTTTTTATTTGCGTTTTCTTTTTGTTTGTGAACTGTCCCAGGAGCAGGATTCCGAATCAACATGCTGATTTCCAAATTTCTTGTAGGGCCGACATCGGGCATCATATTCGAGTGCAAAGGATATAATTTTGTTGTAAGCGTTAGTAGAGTTTATTGAGGAAAACACTGAAATTTTGCATATCCGTAGAGCAAAAGCGACCAACATAGATAATACTAAAAATGTGCTTAAAGCAGACGTCATTAGCGATTCCACATTGTTCAATATACCTTTGCCACACTCCTCGGTGTCTTTATGGCTTTGTGGCCCGACCGAGAGCTAACCGTCAGCTGCACCGGCGACGCTACCGAGGAGACGAAAGTCTGCACCTGACTGCACGGCCAGTTTTCCGGAATTGCGATGCCTCGAACCTGTCAATGTGCTGTGTGGTGACGTATCGTGCCTTGTGTTCTCCCATAGCAGCCGGACAAGCAGGGCGCACCTCATTCCCTGTTCCTGGGTTGCAAATGTGGCGGTGCTTGACCTTCCCCCATGGACTGTCCTGGACTCAGTAGCTTTCCTCAACAGAGAATCTGGGGAAGATCACGGCTTCAGAACGCGAGCGTCGAGACGCTCCATAAACACGCTACCATCCGTAATGAAAAAAAAAAATATTACAACTTGTCATTTATGCTCGTCATACAGTCACGTCACACAATACAAAATTAGGCGTATATCACGCTAGCGGAACGTCCGCGAACGTGCCATGAGCGTGGCATGGAAGTCATGTTGCACATGACATGTCATGATTGCCATATTACGACTTCTCATTTATGTTTGTCATACAGTCACATCACGAAATACCAAATTTGCTGTATATCAATCTAGCGAAACGGCCGCGAGCGTACCATGAGCGCTGCATGCAAGTCATGTTGCACATGACATGTCATGATTTCCATTTAACCACTTGTCATTAAGATTCGTCATACAGTCACGTCACGCAATAGCAAATTTGGTGTATATCAATCTAGCGAAACGGCCGCGAGCATCCCATGAGCGTGACATGCAAGTCATGTTGCACATTACATGTCATGATTTCCATATTACCACTTGTCATTTAGGTCCGTCATATAGTCACGTCGCGCAATACCAAATTTGGTGTAAATAAAGCCAGCGAAACGGCCGCGAGCATGTCATGAGCGTGGCATGCAAGTCATGTTGCACATTACATGTCATGATTTCCATATTACCACTTGTCATTTAGGTCCGTCATATAGTCACGTCGCGCAATACCAAATTTGGTGTAAATAAAGCCAGCGAAACGGCCGCGAGCATGTCATGAGCGTGGCATGCAAGTCATGTTGCACATGACATGTCATGATTTCCATATTACCACTTGGAAGTTATGTTCGTCATACAGTGACGTCACGCAATACCAAATTTGGTGTATATCAAGCTAGCGAAACGGCCTTCACCACATCATGAGCGTGGCATGTAAATCACGTAGTACATGATATGCGTGTCATGATTTTCATATTAGAGCTGTGCACGGGCCTAAATTTCGAGCCCGAGCCCGGCCCGGGCCCACTTGACTGCGTTGAAAGCCCGCCCGAGCCCGACGCTAAATGGCGTCGAGCCCATCCGGCCCCGCCCGGCGTACAAAAAGAGAAACCCGGGCCCGGTCCGGCCCGACATTATGAAAGTTTGCTGCGGAGACAAGAGATCAATTTCCGATAATATGGCATTTTATTCAACATGTCAAAGTTAAACATATGCAAATGACACATGTTAGTGCGTATGTACAGATTACAAGTTGTGTAAAAATAACAAGCTGTTCAGTGACTCGGACTTCAGTGAAGTGCGGCGCTCCTGCATCACACATCCCGCCAAACTGACGTTCCGTTCGCTGCTCACACTGGTAGCCAGAATCGCAAATATCTTTTTCGCAAGTATAGCAAGCTTGGAATAATTAGACTGCTTGTTCTTCCAGAAGTTTAGTATCTCAGATGCAGGACGGGAGGATGATTGCATGGATAAATAATCCCAAAGGTGATCTTGCGTGTTCATAGCTAAGTGGTGGAAAACAATTCCGGCACAAGGTCTATATTTTTGGATGGATGCGGGCTTCGCACCTGGCCCGGCCCACCCGATGCCCGAGATGTGTAGCCCGAGCCCGGCCCGGGCCCGCGATGAGAAGACGTCGGCCTACCCTAGACCGGCCCGCGGGCCGGGCCGGGCTCAGGGCTTTCGGGCTACCCGGAGCCCGTGCACACTTCTATTTCATATTACCACTTGTCATTTATATTGGTCATGCACAAATGTCTCATCGTACCAACTTTTGGATACATCAAGTTAAGAAAACGGCCTTAGGAGCACTACGCCCATGGAGTATAAATCATACTTTTCATGACCAGTTGTTATGATTTTCATGATAGGAGCATGCCATACCAATTTCGGTTTAAATCCCATTAACGATACGGCCAGGCGAGCACAAAGTCGAATGCGGCTAGATAGATAGATAGATAGATAGATAGATAGATAGATAGATAGATAGATAGATAGATAATATCTTGGGCTGAACGTCCCAAAATCACCATATGATTATGAGAGACGCCGTAGTGGGGGCTCCGCAAATTTTGACCACCTGGGGTTCTTTAACATGCACCTAAATCTAAATACACGGGCCTCAAGCATTTTCGCCCCCCATCGAAAATGCAGCCGCCGGGGCGGAATTCGATCCCACGACCTGCGGGTCAGCAGTCGAGCACCTTAACCACTAGACCACCGCGGTGGGTATAGATAGATAGATAGATAGATAGATAGATAGATAGATAGATAGATAGATAGATAGATAGATAGATAGATACGCTCAAAGTCGCCGAAGTTCGCTAAGAAAAGCTTCGCATTAAAAAAAAACCGCCAGCCCTGCGCACAACGCGCAGCAGTCACAGCGAAAGCTGGGAGAGCCGCCTTTCTGAAACTTTTTTAAACACTATTGGGGCAACTACTACAAGCGCAATTGCATGGTACCCACTACGCCATATATCATCATAATTTGTGTGCAGTGGGGAAGCGTCTACTATGCCATTATTCGTCATTCTTCGGAAAAGCGCGGTACCCGCTACACTCTTGTGACGCAGTATGTGCACTTTGTTGATGCTGTGGCTGACGACGATGAAGAATTATGCCTGAGGCTTTTGTAATGGGTTGGAGCATTGAACGACCCACTCGTTACGCAATCCGCATTGTGTGACGCCTGGTTCTTACTTTACTGCTCTAAAACGCTTTACAACACACGTTAACGCGATTCCTTACCCGACATGAAGCCTGCATAGGGTCACTTTGCACCGCAGTTGCAAGCAGCGGGGTAGCTCAGTGGTAGAGTGCTGGGCTGCCACACAGAAGACACGGGTTCGATTCCCGTTCCCTCATAGGCGTTGTTTTATTTTAGTTTTTTTTATTATTTCGTGCGATATTGGTTACGGACACCGGCGGCGGCGGTGGCGGCGGACAACTACGGCGCTGAAACGACCCTTGTTGTGATCTCAAAACAGCTTTCGCTGTAAAGCGCTACCACTAGTCATTAAAATAAACCTTGTTCTTTTTATCAGCTCCGGCTCCTGTGCTCTACTACTGCCTGAGAACTGGCTGGTTCCCGTCCTTGGGGCAGGCGTCCGATGACATCAGTGCGCAGAAAAGCGGGATACTTTGTTTGGACATGAATGAAAGGCGCAAGTTCCCGATTGATGCTTAAGGGTGTCTGTAATTACTGCAAAGCCATATTGTTGAAACAAGATTTTGTTGTCTTTCGATCTTTGAAGGGCCTTTTAGATGTCCTGGCTACATTGAGATGACGACCGCAATGCGTGCACTAGTCGTTCACGATCGCGTCTGCGAAATATGTAACGCTACGCGCCGTGGAAATAGATCATATTTCAAGGTTCACGCTGTCCAACTTTCGCTTCGCGGGCGCGCGCCACGTTATGGAGGGGATGTAATGTCCCATGTGGGACCTTTGAGGTATTATGAATAAAATAAATGAAATAAAATGAATGACGTACGACAAGGAATGGCCGTACACAGTCACCTGCGCTTTGACGTCGCTCAAATTCGTAGACATTGTGCTCTGAAGTCGCCCACAGTAGCACGTGACACGGCAAGAATTATTCGAGGCGACGTGTGTTGTACTTGTGCAACGCCTCCTCTATTTTATTCAATGCCAGTGCAAACGCTCGCCGCTCAATGGGAGCCGCCGGTCCGCCTTAGTTCACAGAGTGGTCGTGGTGCGACGCCACATGTTGGGTAGGGCTGCTTGCGTCACACGTGCGTCCGAGCGCTTTCGCACGGAGATGCGATAGACGCGTTTTCCCTCTCCAATATCATGCGTCTGTCCAATTTGTTCCTTCGTGCTCCTTCTTTGTAGCTCGAAGCAATGCCGCCGCCGCCTGACAGCGCTCGTGAGGCACCTCTTAAAGGCAGCGCATGCACTGCAGCGTCGCAGCGACGCGTCCCCATTGGTTGCCCGCATAGCGCCACGAACGGAGACGCGCTATCTCAAAACACCGTGTCTCTTACAGAGCCAGCGTGACAGCCAACATAGTGAACAGAAGGGATGCAACACGCCGCCCCACGGATCTGCACACAACGGAACAAAAAATTACTTCATATGATTTCCGTCGTGAGGCACTGCATCACGGGTGCTCTCCCCCCATGAACGCAAATCACACGCGAAGGCTAGGCGATGGGTGAGAGTAGGAAAGGGCTAGAGGAGAGGGTGGTGAACGGCTGGAACGGGCGCATTTGGCTGGCATTGATAAAATAGAGGAGGCGTTGACTTGTGTAAGCTGTTGCTCGAATCGTTAAACGAAAGTTGAGGGAAAAAAAAGAAAAACACAAAAGCGGAACGTGTGCGTGTTTTTTTTTCTTTTTTTGGTCCTTCGAATCGCAGCGAGATGCCAGACTAATCTGCCTCAGTTTCACATGCGTTCGTGTTCTCACCGTTCCCGTGAAAGCGTTCCCGTGTCGTGAAAGCGCCCAGCCTGACACCACTTGGCGCTTTTTTGATGCATTGTCTTTAACAGCAGTTCCAGCAATGCGACGCGGTATGTCACAGTAAGGATACATGATCCGTGCCAGCCTCTCCAAACGTGCGAGCGCTCAGGGATCCATCCCCCAGGAATAGGCAGCACAGAGAACGCCCACACAACACAACGCCGCTCGCGTACTCGGGGGCTTGGGCTCGTTATGTGCACGTGTCCTTGCTGCGCATGACGTGTTCATGCGTGCACATCATGTGATCCTCCAGCTACGATGCCGAACGGGGCAGGGGAGGGATTTGTCGGGGAGAAGGCTAGTCGGGCGAGTGGCAAGGGTTTCTTGCTCGCCTCGTAACATCATGATCTCGCGTTGCTTCAAAAATATTGGTTTCCTAAGCTCGTAGTGAATCGATTTGAAAAATTCCTGTGAAATAATGTTCTTCATTGGGCACACGACAATTTGTAGTGTCTCACTAAAATTTCTTATGTCACCTGGTAAGAGGCCCTTTAATGGCATTTATATGTCCAGATGCATATTTAACTTACGCATGCTAAATTGAGTGCGTTAAGAAAAGAAAAGTTTATTTGTTCGAGACATGGGGGTGGCCACTAGGGGGTCAGAGAGTGCGTACGCGTTTCACGTCGGCTCCGCGAATTTTCGATGCTTGTGGCGGAAATTCAGATCTCCGATCAACGACGTATCCCTCAGCAGTTTCGAGAAGGTCAGCGAACCCTACCAATACCGGGTTTTTCGCAGGTGAGCCGTTTTTCTGCTCACTGCAGCGCCTTTATTGTGGTGCCACACCGGCAGACGGACTAAGCCGAACGCAGCCCTGGTCGACGCTATCGCTCGCGCCGCGAACGCGGCCGGCGACTACGCCGAACGCGGCGAGAAGTGCGACGCCCCCTGACTACTCGCTTTTCGGCTTTGTCTACGACCAAAATGGAAGTCGTTCAAGTAGACGGTGAAGACATATCGCCGACAGACGTCCGTAAAGAGAAGGGATGGCTCGAGGTGTGGGCCATATGTAAGGAATGCAAGACGCTCGTCGGGGGGCACTAACCCCGCTACGCAGACAGTTGACACGCTGGCCAACGAAGAAACGTATGTACGAAGGGCAGCCAGGAACATGCGAAGACTGAACACGACGATCAAGAAACCGAATCTGCCGGTGGACGACATCAAGGTCATCGTGCGCCCTAGACATGGCTTCAGTACCGCGACACATCGTGCTGCTCGGATCGGCGACAGCATACGCGACGCAGCCGGACTGAGGCAAGAGGAGACAAGAGGTGATATCTTTCGTGTCAACGAAAGACAGAACATAAAATTGAAGGACACTTTGTACATTCCAAAGTGTGTTCGGCGAAAGCGTGTGGCCATTCCACTGATTATGCCATGTCTTTTTTCTTTTACACTCTCTGTGGGATGACACACAAACCGAATGTGTGCGTGTTTTCTTTTTTAAATGCGAATGCATTTCATAGTCGGGCTATGTCAGGCATCCGGCGTTGGCGTTGGCGTTGTCCGCGGAGGAGGAGGAGGAGGATAGGTTGAGGAGGTGTGCGCGCCGGCAGGTGTTAGATGTGAAGCATCTTATGGCGAAGCTTAATCCGGTGGTGGTGGTGTACGGCGTGACCGCCCTTACTGCGCATGCGCAAACCCTTTAAAAAAAATAAAGATAAAAAACCTCCTCTCTCCCTCTCTTTCCCCTAGGCATCCCTCCCCGCGGCAACCACACCCTCACTGCGCATGCGCCTCCCCTCCTCTCTCCCCTGCTACGCTCCCCCCTCTCTCCTCTAGGTATCCCTGCCCGCGCCGTCCACACTCCCACTGCGCATGCGCGTCCCACCTCTCTTCTTCTCTCCTACGCTCCCCCTCTCTTCTCTAGGCATCTCTGCCCGCAGCGTCCACACTCCCACTGCGCATGCGCACCCCACCTCTCTCTCCTCTCCTACGCTCCCCCCTCTCCCTCTCTCGCCTGGCGACGCCGACACAGGCAGCGTCTGCTAGCGAGTTTCTTGGTTGAAAAAACCGACTGCTCGCGCTGCACAACCGTTCACTGGCCACCCCGTATATATGGCAATGAATCTTGACCTCCAAGGTGGTGCCGGTGGGAGATTTCTCCTGTGCGTTGTTGAACAATAAAAATTCGCAGCGTGCGCGTTAACTAAAAGCGGTCTGCGGCGGAGCTATATATGAAAAAAAAATTAAAAAAATAAATAGAAAAGTTAAAAAAACAAGAAAAAGCAAAAAAAAAAGGCGCTGCGCCGTGCTCCCGACCGGGCTGCAGAAATTAGGCGCCTTTTCCTTCTTCAAACCACAACCACCATATATAAATGGAGTGAAGCGCGCGCGAAATGCATTCGCATTTCCTCACGATTCCCTTCGGGGAGGTGGGGGCTTTTTTTTATTTTTTTACCGCGAATCGCAGCGAGACGCGAGACTCATCTTCCTCCGTTCGCATGCGTTAGTATTTTCTCGCGCTTTGCGCATCGTGCAAACGCCATCCGCGTTCCAGCTCTTAAATTGACGGACCCTTTGTAAATTCGAAAGTGTATTCCGTGAACGCCTGGGTTCATTGAGACGGCGTCGGTCAGAATGACTGCAAACTCTGGGCACAGCGACGCCACGCAAGCAAAGCGCGAGCGCTAAGAGTCCGACGCGACCGGCGTTCGTTTGCGCATCCCGCCGGCCACCTGGCTCCGTGCCAGAGCTCGGATGGACGGACGGACGGACATGGACGGATGGACAGACGGACGGACACCGGACGGACGTGAGCATGAGACATTAAAGGCTTTCGCCTTAAAGATTGTAATGCGATTGAATGTTATGCGTTTATGATCACTACCCAAGCTGTTAATGCCTTCCTCGTCTATTCTCATCTCTCTAAGTTTGTCATAGATTCCTTCTGTCATGAGACAATAATCAATTCTCGATTGCCTGTTTCCGACTTCCCACGTGATGTGTCCCTCACACTTAGGCCCCGCGTTAACTATTTCAAGACTACGTTGCTCGCAGAGATCTAGCAATAACTTGCCATTGGAGTCTGAATATCCGTCAAGGTCATGTATGTGAGCATTCATGTCCCCTAGAAGGATTATTTCGGCATCATTACCAAATTCTTTAATATCGGTGCTTATGCATTTCACTATCTCCAGATTATTTTCTCTGCAGTTATTCCCCGTCCACATGTAAGCTACACCTAGCTTACCTGTATCGGGTCATGCATTGCTCCCTGTTTAAGTGACTTGTACCTAGCCGGTCATAACCGGACTCTTCATGAACGCCTGAAAAATAACCCTGACGTTGTGCATGTATTCAGATTTGTTGACGATTTTTTGGTTTTCAACAACGAATCATGTAGTTTCGACCGGACGGTCTCAAAAATCATAAGCTCATTCACAGAAGCCTTGTCCCCTTTGGTGTTGACGCATGAAGTACGCAAGGGCAACTTCATTAGGTTTTTAGACTTAGGACTATACTTTTCTCCACAGAAAGTTTGCTGGAGCTATGAGCCAAGAGTGAATAAGCCCGTCTTGCCGTTTTCTTCTGCACACTCAAAGCTCGTGAAACGCGCAATAGTACATTCTTGTTTCAATAATTCCCTGATGAAGTCCTGTACTCACAAAGTGGAAACCAGTTTTCTGGATCAGACGAAGCGCTTAACAGAATCTGGGTACCCATTAAGTATGCTCAGCTCCGTCGCAGAGGGCTAGAGCAGGAAGCTAAAAAAATCGTCTAAGAGCAACAACGATGGTGCTGCAGTTAAGAAACTTGCCGTGGTGCCATACATGCATGGCGTTTCGCACAATCTCAGAAGAATTGCCGGAAAGTCAGTGGTGGACGTGGTCTTTTCCGCTCCCCGAGCGTCTCCAGAAATTATGTAAAAAGTTAATTCAGAATGCATCAGTGTAAACGCATGTAACATCAATCATCGAACAACTTTTGTAACCTGTGCTCGCAACGTTGTCTATGCCATTCCGCTTTGATGTAAAAGAACCTATGTTGGCCAGACAAGCAGATGTATCAATCAGAGACTAAAACATCGTCATTATAATGTCAAGAAAGCAATCTCGGGTCATTTGGGCATTCATTGCCGAGATTGTGGCTGCAAGCCCTTGTACGAAAACACATCCATCCTGTATAAGGCCCATAGTAGGATGACTAGAGAAATTGTGGAGGCCTATGAGATTGCGAGTTTAGAAAATATGTGTGTTAGCCAACCGTCCGTATCGCTGTCTAAAAAAGAGGTTGAATATCGTGCTTTGTTGCGGTGACATGATTATTGCTATGTCGTGATAGCACTTTGTACACGTGCTCGGTCCAGCGATATGAACCACTACATGTTCTTTTATTTCTGTTTCCGCTCGCTCGGTATATATTTATCGATTCGTGCGAAAATAAAGTTCAGTTGAAAGTAGCGCTTTGTACGTGTCGATTTTCTTCTACGTCCCTGTCTGTCGCGCTTACTCACAATTCATGGATGCAAACCAACTAGCCCGCCAACGTGTTTTAGCTACACCTAGCCACGTTTTCTTTCCACCATTGTGCCCGAAACCCATAGGTGCTCTGAACACGTTTGCTTCACTCTGTCCCATTTTGCTCTGCTATGAATTAGCATTCCAACACTCCCACCTCTCCTTTCTGATATGATCCTGTTGCATCCTTCCCAAATATAATTGTCAATATGTGGTGGCTCTTCCAAGTCTCTAAGGTGTGTTTCTGTAACCGCATAAACACCTATGTGTTCCTTGTTTAACCCCTTCAGGCGCACATTATGATTCACTGTCCGGAAATGTCTGAATTTCGCACAACATAATTCTAAGGCATTCGTTATTACATTCCAAGAAAAAAAAGAAATACGTTGTTTTTTGCGACCTGTGCTAATTAATCCTAATTAGCGTATAATTAAACATTTAATTATTCTGCAGCAGGTCATGTTCGATTTTTTACACAAAAAGAAGGTAATCTTAGGCTCAAGATGCACACGTAGTTCATGTGTAGCTGTGTTCATTTTGAGCAAAGAAAAATAATACTTATGAAGTTGTTCCGGGAACGCGGCACGTTCAGTGACCCGTCATACATCGTAGTGCCTTCATCAAAGTGATCGGCTGCAGGCGTGTGCAGCACACTGGGGGTGAAGTCAAGACGTGTTGACTATGCAGAAGGTTCAATTATTCTAATGCGCAATGTATATTGCCGTTTATTTCCCACTAGTCCGAGGAACAGGCAAAAACAAGTGGCGTCCACATATGTGGACGCTGCGCCTGAAGGGGTTAACTGTCCCTCAATCTCTAACCATTTTGCCTTATTTCTGCCACCCTGCATGTTAATGTAACCAATTGCGACACGCGCCTTCTCCCTTCTTTTACCTTTTCAGTGATGCTACCGAGGTCTTCTGATTTGGAGCAATTTTTGGAGCAGCAAAAGTTTCATTTTGGAGCACTTTGGAGCAGCAAAATTTCCATTTTGGAGCACTTTGGAGCAACTAACATCCTAGAGTAGACTGGAGAAGCAAGTTGCATTTACATTCAAGGACCTGAATAACTATTTTGGGGCTCTTGTGAAGAGCTAGAAATATTTCGATTCATTGCAAATCTCAAGGAACCAATCATCTCAGGAGCACTCCCTATTTCACTCGATGATGCAGAAATGAGGGCGTGATGCGGTTGAGCATGTTGGGACAACTTGTCCAGCGATTATTTTCGTAGCATATAAACAGAATACCAGTTCAATAAAATCGTACTTTATGAAATAACATTCTAAATACATGTATGTGGTAATCAGCACACATTGTAGACAATCGCTGCGACGTACAACAATGCCTCAACGCTAAAGACTCGCACTGTCCCAAATGCATTGCCCTAAGACGACTCCAAGCAGAACGAGAGGTTCTTTTCTTCACTATCGATTATATTGCTGGGCGAAACATGACGTCACTTAGCTGGCCTCATAAAGCCAACCTCCTCCGACACTCCTTTCCCTCTCTCTGAGGCCTGGAGCAAGAACATTCTCACAGTGCTTCTGGACTATCGTTTGCGCATGCGCAGGGTTGCCCGGATATGGAGATCCACTTCAATCGAGCTTCCGCGAAAGTGTCAGAAAGTTCGTTCAACAGTGGACTGCATGATTTAACTAACTTCGTTGTCCTTTTGCAGTAAAGTTGTATATGGCTAGGGAATTCTGTTTGTACACCGAAAACCCCCCCCTGTAGTGCCCTCTAGAAAACAGGGCAAAAAAAACTCACAGGGAAGGTCCATTCACCTAAGACGACTCGAAGGCGAGAGCCATTTTGTTCTTGTTGCGACTTTTGCCGCCGCCGTCATGTTTTGTTTAATATCCAAATCGATAACATCCCCCCGCGCATCGTATGTTTTACACTCGGATAAAAGCGCTCGAGGACGAACGCGGCTGAAGCAGAGATAAAGAGAGCCGGCCTATCTCCGTTGCACGGAGGCCGCATCCGATAACATCACCGCGCGCGCCAGGCCTGCCATCGATTGCTACTCAAGCATACAGGAACGCTCCACCCGTCTTCAAAGAGCATGAATGAACGCAAAGGGAGGGGCGGCGGGGGGGGTATTGTGTCGCTAGAGCAGCAACACTGAACTTTGACTTCAAGGGCGCGGTCGCGATCGCTGGCGCGCGCTGTTTCGGCAGGCATCACAGACGGCTCGTATACCCGTCTACGTGTTGTGCTCTCAACGCGTATAGACTGTGCGAAAACGCTTCTCTCCCTGGAGCGGCCACTGATCCTTGATCCGCAAGGCGGCAGTACCATCGCCGCGCCATTTTGGAGGTCCGTTCATGCGCACCGTTCCTGCTGCACGTACATCGGCGTGCAAGAGGTGTTCCGGAGGTCTCTAGTCATCCAAGTCACCGTACGGGTCTCGAACAAAGCGCGCGCAGAAAGCTTTTTGCGCGTGCGGCGAGGGTGCGGACTTTCAAAATGGCGACCCCGCCGCTAGCGATTCTCGCGGATGACGTCAAGCCTTACTTCGTATAACAATACAATTTGTTGGTATCGCATTCACTGCTTCGAACTTAAGCGAAACTAACAAATTGTATTGTTACACGAAGTAAGGCCAGCAGCTCTTTTGGACCCGATCTCGCGTAACTAAACAGAACGCTGGTTAATCGGAATCTGGCCACTCCAGAAGCCGAAGCGGTTTTCGTGTTCTCAGTTCTTTAAACACGAAGTAAACGTAGAGAGCACAGCAAGATTACGAGGAGTCTCACCATGACTCGAGATAGCGCGCGCCAGCGACTGCGCCCTTCGAGAGACGCAGCCTCCCGCCTCCGCCCCCCCCCCGAACGAAGCAATGAATGCGATTTCCAAAAAATAATTAGAGCGCGAACACCCGGCACAATCACACACGCACACACGCAGGTACCAAACACGCACCTGGGTGTGTGGGCGTGTGTGAATGTGCCGTGTGTTTGTGCTCTAATTATTTTTTTGGAAATCAGCAACCAACTAGCCCAACAACGAGTTCTTTTACTATGAATGCGATACGGTGATTTTATAATTTTTCTTTAACCATCAGCTATTGATCCTGGAAAGCGAGAGGCGGAGGTGTAACATTGTATCTATTCCTATGGTGTTCCCAGATTTCATTCCGCGATGTCCAGAAATAGACGTGACAAACATTCTGGCGGCACGCGTGCAGTTATTAGTGAAAATATTGCTTTAATTACGCGCAGTGCGACTGTGGAAACGAGCTATCAGCAGCGTTTCTGGAAAGGACGACGTCCGCCGATGAATCGCCGCCACACTTACACGCCACCGATTCGCCAAAACGTCACGAGCCACTGCGGAGAGCGTGTTTTGTCGTTGGGCCGACTTGCACAACAGAAGCTGCATCGGCACCGAGAAAACGATCGTGAATTACTTGGGACGAAAGCGCGACCACTGTTTATTCAGCGGAATAATTCTTGGTACGTGGTTGTGACTTTGGCCACCCCGAGAACACGTTGCACATGTTTTACGCGCCGGCGTGGCTATTGCTGGTGATATACACCTCCCCTCCCCCTCCCCCCCCCCCGCAAATCCGAGTCTTTGGCGCAGTTTGGCGCAATTTCCGTTGATATTATCAGGATGGCGCAGTAAATCTGATTTGGCGCACTTTGGCGCAGTTGGCGCAGGAGTGGAATCACTGCCTTTTCTCTGGTTTTTCGCTATACTACCTGTCACAGAGTCCCCCCTGGCTGCTGTCCTCATTACACGCTACCCTGGACACCGAAGGGCCCGCGTGCCCCCCCCCCAAAAAAGCTACTGCGCGTCCTGCAACTCGCCAACCCACCTCATGACCAAGCCTCCTATTGAAGTGTATTCCGTCTCTTCGAAAACCACCCCACCTGTGCACCTCTCTGTTTATTTCCACAGCCTCGATGCCTTTCTCACAACTCATCTGCCATATCTCTTTGTTTGCGTCGACAACCGCTCTTTGCAGGTTGCCGTCACGCACCGGTACCTCCGGTATTGTGCATACCACTATCTGCGCCTAGGGGAAATGGCGCGCATGTCATCGACCCCTTTCGCCAATGTGGTCGCTAGTTCAGCTGATTCTTCATTCAAGACGTCGTTTAGACCTCCCGCAATTACCACGAGGTTACGTCCATTAGCTTTAGCTGCGAGTTTTGCGCTAGCTTGTCTCGTCACTGATCCCAGCCTATGTCCCGGGAACGTCCCTATTAAAACTCGTTTGTCGCCTCTCACCCTTTCCTTGACTGCTTCTGCGCATCTAGCTAAATTCGAGTCCCCGGCCATTATCACGTGCTCCGACTTTTCTGCTGGACTATCCCGCACTTGGCCACTGCCTCAGTCACCAGCTCGCGCAACCGCCGCTGTTTTGCTCCCTCCCATTCCCAAAACCACCTCGCGGAAACTGGGTCCTGTGACCCCTGCACCTGTCTTCCCCAAACCTGTTTCCCCCTTCGCGTCTCCCACTATGGGGGTTGATGCCCTCCTGTTCCCGCCGTCGTTTGCTTCCTTGTCCACCATCACTGCCTTCGCTAACCCTTCCCCAGCTGACTTAAGACTTTCTCCCATAGCCATCGTTTTTTCTCGCTCTGTCGCCAACGCATTCTCCAGCTCGGCGATTCTTACCATGAGCTTATTCTGGGCAGCCATCATTATTTCCATTTTCGCCTCTAACTCAAATTGCTTACACTTGGCGTCAGCTGGTTCTGTCTTGTCATCCGCACAAACCTCTATTTTCCATCCCATTCCGCACCCTGAACACTTTACGGTCTTTTTGACCATGGCTAGATCGTTCACACTTCGGATTACATACACTCAAAGCCAAAAGGTACCACAAAACTCTGCCAGTATGCTTCAAAGCACTTGTGTACCCTTCAGCCACGTGGTGGCCGAAAAAAGAAAAGAAAAAAGAAAAAAGCCAGGCGACTGTCACATAAGAAACAGTACGAAGTTGTAACCCCAATTAAGCTTCAATCTAGTGGCTTATGTACTCATATAACTAATAAAAGCAAGCTCGAATCATGCAGAAAAAAGTTATCTGTCGCTGTCATTCCGGAGCCCACGAAAAATACGTCCGTCGTCTAGCGCTCCAACCGCCGCCTTGCTCTGCGGCGCGACACCTTGCGGCGGTTGCGGGCTCTGAAGTGGTGTGCGTAGGAGCATGCTCGGCCTAATAGACAGGCTGACCTGCTTTGCACGAGTGAAAGCGTTGAAAGGTCTGCTTGCTTAGCCGAAGTACACTCCCTCAGGGCGCTTTCGGCATCTCGATTCCACAAGACGCCGCGTGTCGATTGATAACACGCCCAGTCGAAACTACGGACGCTTGTGTTCTCTGACAAGTAACCTCAGTAAATAGTCCCTTACCCTATCAGACGCCAGATGAAGGGTTGAGACAGCGAGCAACTTGTTCACGAACCTTTTCTTCGACGAAGTTTCAGGATTTCTCTTCCTACTTTCCATGAACAAGAGACGGAGCATCAGGCTATCCTTGTTCAATGAAGATGCCGTAGTTTTGGGGACGCGCCTTCCCAACGGAACCAAAATATGGGAACTGCAGATACATGCGTAGTTAGACGAGGAACTTGTGGACCGACACGACGCAATCGTTCGTTGATAACATTAAGTAGGATGGAATACTGGGCGCGATTGTGCAGATCCATCGTGGCTAACAGGGCGTAACGGAACGTTACGTTTTATTTTGGCATTCAAAAAAGTCTACTTGACAATGCTTACGTGCCCAGAGTTTTTTTTTTAGTCGATTGGCTATGAATGGCCAAGGCCGTGTTCTTCACGATGTGTTGCGTTCGTGTTTTATATATGTTATTGTTCTCTTCAATAAAATTTAGCTGAAAGTGAGTGCTGTCAGAAAAGCAACTGCCCCTACCCTGGCTATTCTAAGCACATTTGATTATCTGAAGCTGGACTGGTGGTTGTAAGCTCTACAATCAAATTCGATCGGCGTCTTCAAATAAAAAGTGTTTCAGCGGTTAATGCCGGTACTGACTTGGTGTTGCTGGCTGGCATGTTCCAGTTACTCTGTATTTGGCACGAACTTTGTCTATTTTACTTAAGCTATATTACATGGTGCACTGATTTCGTTATAATTTATTCATTTATTAGAATCTTCTTTGCGGCATGGAGAAAGAGCCACGCCAGAGGGAAAAGATGCGCTCTTATTTCTACCGTCTTTTCTCATTCAATATGGCATTATTTAGAGTTCAGTAATAAAAACTCTTCTCATAATACCACTTATGTTAAATTAGGCGCCAAATTTGGCGATAAAATTAAATGACATGGCCACTTTGCCTACTTTTAGCTTGAGTTCTGGCTACTTTTCAAATCCACCCAACGGCAACCCTGGCCTCGACTGCCACATCCTCTGGGTGTACAAAAAACCATAGAGTTTCCTAAAATTAACTAGAGCGGACTCTGGCGCTGCGATCGTTCAGCCACCATGGGAATGATGGGTAGTACAAAAATTTGCCTAGTATTCGTGCTTCCGGCTTCGAACGCACTTGTGGCTTTGTTTACTGTTGCGCTTTCGTTCTGTTTCGGAAAAAAGAATGGACCGTTGGGAACCTGGTGAATGTATTTGAATTCGTGAGCCTAAAATGGCCAAGGTGGTGAAGCGTAACTGCTAAACCTTTGCAGAACTTCGTATTGCGGCAAAGCGAATTCAGGCCACACGCAGCCAAAAGAACGAAGACTAGGCAAGACTAGGCAAATTTGTGTACTACCCATGATTCCCATGCTGGCTGAAGCGCCTTGTGTTGCAGCCCCCGTACACACTAGCGCCAGAGTTCCCCTCTAGTGTATTTATAGGAAACTCTATGCAAAAAACGATTCATATGAGGTCCGCTGAGAAGGCACAGTGCACATGTGTAAGCGCAGTGTCACTATCGCTCAGCTTAAAAGAAATGGAACTACTAATCAGCAATGCGACAGGGCGTAGATATGTAGGGCATCTCTGCGTCTGCGTGTAGCCTACGGACTTATTGCTTTGTATCGCAATAAAAATGCTGTTACTTAGTGCTATTCTCCAGTGCTTCACGGGTTTGCGCAAAGAAAGTTGGTCATGTCTTCTTGTCACATTTAGGAGGTGACAGGAGAAATGTGGCAGAAAAAGAGCATGATGTCAAGCCTGGCAAAAAGAATAGAAGACGAGTAAAACAAAGTGGGGGATATAAAAAAAAATTACACCATCTCCCGCTAAAGGGAACCATGTGTAGATGTGAAGCAGCGGGCGCTAACGCTTACACTGGCGGCGGCGTTGACGCTGGCGCTCATCGCAGCGTTGCGCAGGAGAGAAAACTGGGGAGGTGCAAAGCAGGCAGTGATGGAGCAGTGTTTCCTACTGGAACATGCCAATCGCTGCTAATGGGCAATGAGAGACAGAAGACTCCGACTGGACACAGAGACCCGCACTCCGCTTTTAGTTAACGCGCACGCTGCGAATTTTTAGTGTTCAACAACGCACAGGAGAAATCTCCCACCGGCACCACCTTGGAGGTCAAGATCCATTGCCATATATACGGTGTGGCCAGTGAACGGTTGTGCAGCGTGAGAAGTCGGTTTTTTCAACCAAGAAACTCGCTAGCAGACGCTGCCTGCGTCGGCGTCGCGAGGCGAGAGAGGCGGGAGCGTAGGAGAGGAGAGAGAGAGGGGGGTGACACGCATGCGCAGTGCGAGTGTGAACGCCGTGGGCAGGGATGCGTAGAGGAGAGAGGGGGAGCGTAGGAGAGGAGAGGGAGGGGGGACGCGCATGCGCAGTGAGGGTGTGGTTGCCGCGGGGAGGGGATGCGTAGAGGAGGGAGAGGAGGTTTTTTATTTTTATTTTTTTAAAGGGTTTGCGCATGCGCAGTAAGGGTGGGCACGCGGCACACCACCACCACCACCACCACCGGATTAAGCTTCGCCATAAGATGCTTCACATCAAAAAATTTGCCGCGTATCTACGTGCTTCGCTGCAAATGTCGTCGAAAGACGATAGTCTTGTGCCCGCCGTACTACTATTTTTGCCTTGCCTCAGACAGCGCCTACTCTATGTTGAATTGGCTGCATCTGGCTGGCATTGATAAAACACTAGGGTCTTTAGAATTGCGTACCTATGTATTTTCTAATAAAAGAACACACGACCTGACACTAACATATTAATGTTGCGCCTCAGGTGTGCGTAGTATTTGCTTTTTGATCGAATATGTTCACAAGTATGAAGGCAAACACCAGTTCAAGATGGCTGGGCGTTCAGAAAGGGTTCAACTTTGGCTGAGTAGCTGAATCGGGTTACGGACAGACAGACAGACAGAAAGACCAAGATTTTTGCGTTCAAGTATCCCAAGAAAAACTATCGTCTTTAAAACGAAGGCGACGTGGACAAAGGGGCCCTGGGTGTTCGATCGTGAGCGCGTGAGTTGGGCACGAGCGTCGCCGGCTTGTGTTCGGGGTGCTCTGGCTCTCCCACGTTCTACGGCACTGCACCGTAGACTCCGGCTTCTCAAGTACAAGTACAAGGAACCGGATGGCAGTCGCGAGAACGCGCAGCGGCCAGGGAGCGCCATCGGCTTGTGTCCGGAGCGCACCATTCTACGGCACCGCACCGTAGGCCTCGTCTGAGCCAGTTCTTGTTCCAGGGAGACGCTGGCCAGCGCAAGCACCTGCGACGCGCAGGTCACTGAACTCTTCCTTCTAGTTGACCGTTGTCCGGAGATCCGTGACACTTATGAACTAGCCCAATTCCAGGTTTCTCTTACTACTCTAGCTAGCTCCGCTGGCTTTAGTAGCAGAACTGTACGATAGTACTATATATCCTTTGCAGCACACTATTCACGCGGCGCGTACTGCCAGGGCGAACATGTTTCCATTGAATGTGCTCATGGCATGGCTTTCATATTTGATTGTCGCATTTTTTCGGCTTTATTTAATATTGCAATCTCTTTGGCCTAATACAAGTTCTTGTTTTCTTCTAGCTTTACGCATCATGTATGCAGTACGTGTAGGTAAGGATTTCATTAAATTTGCTTGTATAGCGCTCTCTCGTTTCTTTGGTGAGACATTATATAGCTTCCCGAATTTCAGGTTGAATGACAGTCATTGAATTATCTTCCAAGTAAATTTTCTTTGCTTACTATTTTGTTTTGATCCTGTAAGAACGTCCCTCGCAAGACTAGAAAATTAAACAAACGTTTCTCGACAGCAGAGGCCGCATCAAACCGCGTTCATACAGACTTAATGAAAACCAGCATATAGTGAAGCTAATGATGGTATAGGGAACGTAAACGGTACAGTTTTTAAAATGTGTTGTAGTAATTGTCATATAGATGTGAAGAATGTAAAGGGGACAAAAAAGACAACTTGCCGTCGGCAGGGACCGAACCTACGACTTTCCGATAACGCGCCCGATGCTTTACCAAAGTATGAATTTGTATAGGGTATTTATGTGCTCATAGAGAGAGGTTCACGAGACACATTTCAGCTGCTCACAGAGCAGCTGAAATGAACAAAATATTGCTTATTTAATAGTTTTTTTTTCTTTCAGCTGCGGCCTCCTAATTGTACACTGTTTTTAGGGGCGAAGCTCCTTACACAGCAAACGGGTTTGAGCCTCTTTGGGAGTTTTGGGCCCGGCTCTTAACTTGCATCCTAAAGGTACTACGCAAAACCCCCCTACCAAAAGGAGGTTTTAGGGGGGTACGCAGGGCAAGATGGCGGTGCCTGTTGAAGCGACAGCCGTCCACTTCGAATCTTTCTAGCCGTAGGCCTGCATTATTAAACTCATTCATTCCCAAATAATGCTGGTATTTGATTTAGATTTGACTAATGAGGCTTCGCTAAGCGTATACTGGCGATAAAACAGCTCCGTTTTCGAGATACACAGTCGATTTGCGGTGCAGAAGGCTTAACAAGGTTTGTTTACAAAGTAAACGGAGTCAAAAGAGGGAATTAGCGAGGTAACTTTGGAGTTTTTATTTAACACATTTCGGGGGCTTGAACGGAGTTCATTGGAAGTTTTTCTGCTTCTTTTGGGAGATTTTAAAACGCCCCTTTTCTACGCGGCCCGAGAGAGGGCCAGAGAAAAAAAAAAGGTATTTCGGGCACTATAATAGCGTTTTAGAGACATTTCTTGCAACTATTCGTCGCTAGAACATATTAGAAAATGGACATTGATGTATTCATGCACAAACATGACATATGCATACAAGCACGCACGACACAGGAATCGAACTCGCGACCACACGCACTGAAAGCAAACATCATATCCATTACGCCACAGCGCCACCACTAGCTTGCGTAATTTTTCACGGGGGTATATATCTACAAAGCGGCTACTAACCTGCAGGCGACACCTCAAACATTTGTTCTCGTAGCATCGGCATGTGTTAGCGCTTTCGCTAGGCCAGTGTATAAACTCAGGGGCGTCACGAAGGCCAAGGTAAACACCTTCAGCTTCGAACTATTCGGTTCGTCGTGTCGTGCCGCTAGAAAAATTGTAAACGTGTGCCCTCTTGAGTACTTCGACACTGTTTCACTCGCCCGCAATTCGTGGATACCAGCGTGACAAAAGGATCCTCAGATGGCCGAACATATGTGCATTCCATGGGCGTATGATGTGGAGCTATTTTCGTTGTTTCTGCCGCGAGCTGCACGCGTCCCATGGCAGCGGCGTGTTCTGAGCTGCACGAGACCGCCTGTGTTTCCATTGAGGGGGGGTCTGTGCCTCCCGCCGCACGGAAGCCCTCAGACACGGACGAAACACTGAGCAACACATCTTTATCATTTCAAAACTCTGCCGCGACTGACTGTCAGCGGCCCTAAGAAGCGAGCGTGCCTGTGTCCATCGTTCTCGTCATCCACCGGCGCGCTCACCGCTACGACTCCCATAGCATATAGAAGTTACTCACGCAGATGCCCACAAGCGTGCGCAGGATGTCTCTTCAGGTGGAAGGGGGCGAGGGACGAAGGCTCGTCGCTGCGCCCTGTCAATGCACGGGGCAGACTCTACCCCCCCTCCCCATGTGCACGCTTATGCAGATGCCCGAGTTACAAGGACATTGTAACGCGCCTACACTAAGTGCATTTATGGCGCGCGTACTCTCGCGAGCCAAACGCAGGTGCAGCAGCGCCTTCAGAGTGGCTGAACGATAATCTACATCCACAATTAGCACTTATTCGCAACTCGCACTTTCGCGGGGCACACAGCGATTCTATAACTCAAATTCAGTATTTAGTTGCTTTCACACTCGGAGACTACCTACAATCTTACTAATTAACCTTCATTGTTAAACATCACACAAATGCATTAAAGCAAATGCGTAAGCATGCCCCAATGTCAAGTAGAACCACCATAAAATAGCAGTGACAGGTCTCCCGTTAAATAAAAAAAGTTAATGCACATGCACTTCGCCCTTGTGAAAGTCCATGTGTATGTGGCACTCCCTCTTGCACAGATGATGTAGCAAGAATAAAAAAAATGTAGTATTGCCGTCTTCTTCAACGAAACAGAAAACAGTGTTAGCAATATTTTATTGGAATCAAAACAGTAGCAGTTCTCATGTCGGTGTAAGCATATGTATATTTCCATCTTCTTGCAGAGAACC
>JALIZH010020285.1:0-30076 GCA_030522465.1 Rhipicephalus appendiculatus
CTTCCCAATGGGCACGCCAAGCATGCTCACATCGTAAAGCAAACTCAATACTCGGAGCCTTGACATCAAAGCAACAAGACTTTCGACCACTCACGAGCAGCTGACATACATCTAGCACCTTGCCGCTTCCTGTGACAAGAGTCAGCTGCAAGGGCGACAACGTGCTTTGCGGCGAAGTGGCAACAAAACGAATGCAGGGCACGTTCTGAGGACCAACTTCAAAAATTATTTTCTTTCTTAAAACAAAAAATTATTCGATTAGACTTTCTTCATTACTTAGTCATAAAGCGGTCTATCAAACACTGTATCAAGAGGATTTTTACTTGGACCGCATAAGTACGAAAAATACGGTCAAATATGAGACGAATCGCATAATTTGTCTGATTTCACAATTTTTTTCGGGAAGATTTGAAGTCTAATTCACCCCTAAACATTTTTGTACAAAACTAGACTTTCCTGAAAACCACAATATTATTAAGAATGCTTAGAGAGAGTTCCAGATAGCATAAGAAAAAATGGTGAACTTTGAAGATTTTTGTTGTTCTTGAAAAGGCCTAGCTGGCAGGGAAACATAAAAATTTCGGAATGGTTAAGTAGTACAACTAAACAAAATTTCTGTAGTAGCTCAAGCGTCATTTCGAAGCTTTACATACAAATATAGATTTTATATACATTTTTCTATTATGCAAAGTTTAGCAGAAGCAAGCGAACTTTGAGGGGGGCGCCACGGTCTTGAAAAATTTTTTGAGCATATATATATATATATATATATATATATATATATATATATATATATATAGTGTGTGTGTGTGTGTGTATATATATATACACACACAGGGAGTGTTTACGGTTAAAAGTTGAGTGGACCTCCGTTTCACCCGAACTTTCTCAGGTCGCCGAACCTCCACGAAAACTCTAGCGCTTGCCGATATGAACACTCAGCAGCTAGATAGGTTTGTTCCTTCATAAAACGACCAACAAGTAAGCACGGATTGCTCACGCCTTCGAAATACTCCATCCTCTCCAAACAGAATGAAGGATTGAATGTTCAAACTGCAATGTTCTATCCTAATCAGGATAGCGCTGATGCTGCTGCTGTACAGTACAGTAGTTCGCAAAGCGTTGCAGTATTCCGACTACAGTAACATACTTTTTCATTAGAGTACGTCTCGTCGCCTGTAGCAAATAATATGCACAGCAACCAGCTGTGGCTCCCGAAAAATAAGTAACATGCTGGCGAAATACAGCAACAACGCAACGTGAGACATTCAAAGTCTGTTTCAGAATACTTAGCCATCATTTTTCGCTTCCCTTTAATATCAGCGGAATCACCAGATGACTTGATATAATATTTTTTGATTGCAGGAAAGCATTCGATACAGTTTCACATAATAAACCAATTTTAAAGCTTTGGTTAATCGGCATACCGGAATAACTTGTCTCCTACATGTCAGCTTGTCTACACAGCCGCAACCAATACGTTCTGGTGAGAGAACGACGCTCTGGCTGCCTTCCGCTAACCTCTGGCATTCCGCAGGGGAGCGTACACGGCTGCCTATTTTTTTTTGGTCTACATAAATGGCATTGTCAATGTGGTTAGCACCCCCGTACCTAATTCGTCTATTTGCTTACAATAGTGTCTTGTTTAGAGAAGTAACCTGCATTACTACCAATGTCATCTTAATACAAACTTAGCAATGTGTTAAAATCATGTGAGCAATGTGGAATGCTTCTTAATGCAAATAAATGTGTCTATCTTCCCATAACGCGCAAAAAGGTCCCCGTAGACTGAACCTGTAATTCAGATGAAGCACCTTTATTGAAAGTAGCCTCCTGCAAATATTTAGGTCAAACATTAACGACTAGCTTATCATGGATCTTGCACATAAATAGCATTTGCTCTGCCGCTTTCCGGAAAATATACCTGCTCCGCCCCAGGCTCAAGACTGCACCGCCTAGTGTCAAACGCCTCTCCTACTTTTTCTCAATTCGGCCAGAACATGAGTATGCTTCTCTAGTTTGAGATCCTCACACTAAAAACCTGGAAAGAATTCAAAGAAATACAATACGATTGATTTATCGTAAATTTATGTCTACAGACTCCCCCATAACGTTACTAATTGCAAACGATATTGAATTATTACAAATTTGAAGAAAAAAAGTGACAAGAGTTTCAGACATAGTTAACCATAGGCTAGCATACGTATCCCCCCTTGATAAGCAGGCCCACTTGACACCACTACCCTCATTCTCTAACATCAATCTTCGCGAGGACTGGAACTTCTCGGTACTCTTTTTTTTTCGTAAACAATACGTGAGTGGAATAAACTAACTGAAGCATTTCCCCAACACCCGTGACCTGTATACTATTCCATTTGTGTAAGTACTGTTGTTATTTCATGACATCTTCAGATTCTTTTACGGCCAACTTGTTCAATTTTTATTATTTTCTTCTTAATCGTGATCACCTACTTTATGAGCAAACATACTGCGCGAAAAGCGTGTCTCAACCTTGTTTCATTCCTTTCTTCTGTGTTAACAATTGTGTGTATCTTGCTCACTCTGCTTGGACTTCTTCTCCGCAGTATTTCATAAATAAATAAAAATAAACAAATAAATATTTTCACGCTCGTGATACAGACCACACCACGCACTCTGAACAGGAGCGATGGTAATCTGCCATCAGTGTATGCGCGCTGCCTGCGTGGTATACTCAAACGTACATAAGGCGAACTGCTTGACACATGTTATTCATTTCATTTGTGAACAAGGCTCCCGTGTGGGAGCCGAAACGTCTTTGTGTTTTAATTTTTACTTTGGTCGGCGCAGTAAAGCCTCGGGGGTTTTATACCCTTCACCAAATAAATATTTTCCTGAAAGAGATTGCTCTAGATGTCAACACACCAGTCCTTTCAGTGACTCATGCCTCTGATCAACAGATGTTGAGCTAGCGTATGAACGCTAAGGCGTTCAAACATGGGGAGGTAGACGTGGCTATAGAGATGAGCTGAAATGTGGCTAATAATAATTATAAAGACAAGTAGGTGGGACCATAGGTCAGCAAAAGGGGTAGAGCTCACCGAGACTCGCTCAAGAAATATATTTAGTGCTTATTGCTCACTCGGACTAAGATTAACTAAAATTTTCCTACTTTCCTCAATCGGTCTTACTCGGACGCAAGAGCACTAAAATATTACTCAACCTGACTACCCACAAACTAAGCCTCACGGCTTGCTCTGAGTCTGAGTGAGTCGACTCGTGAGTGAGTGAGTGAGTGAGTGAGTGAGTGAGTGAGTGAGTGGGCCAACCTACGGAAGTTGGGGATGGTGGTATTCCAAAATCTATCGGCGCCCTCAAGTAGCCGGCACCAAATAAATACGAAATGAAACAGCAAGCTTTCTTTCAGGGGGTGGAGTTCGATCCTGCGTCAGACAGCGAGTCCCTTGACCATTAGGCCACGCGTCCATGCTTGTCGAACGTGCACCGAACTGAAGCATGCGATTACGTTCTACCAACGATGCACAAAAAAAAAAAGAAAATTGTGAAGCAGGACGCTTGCTATGGGCGCTTCATTGAAATATGTGGTGTTGGCGGTCTAAATGCGATCTGCAGGATAACGCGCAAGGTCGATATCAATAATCGCACATTTGATCAAACTTTGCACATCAAGAAATTTGAATTCCTATACCCCGTCTCCGTGATCGATAGTTGTTTTTTTTAAATGTGAAGCATTTCTTAGCGAACTTCGGTGACTTTGAGCGTATCTATCTAGCCGCCTACGACTTTGTGCTCGCCTGGCCGTATCGTTAATGGGATTTATACCAAAATTGGTATGGTATAACATGACTGTATGACGAACATGAATGACTGATCACATCATGGAAATCATGACTAACTTGTCATAGAAAGTGTGATTTACACGCCATGACCATCGTGCTCCTGAGGCCGTTTTCTTAATTTTATATATTCAAAAATCGCTACGATAAGACATTTCTGCATGACCAGCATAAATGACAGGTGGTAATATGAAAATCATGACGTGCATGTCATGTACAACATGATTTACATGGCACGCTCATAGTGCACTGACGGCCGTTTCGCTAGATTGATATGCAAGAAATTTGGTATTGCGTGACGTGACTGTATGACGAACTAAATGACAAGTGGTAATATGGAAATCATGACATGTCACGTGCAACATGACTTGCATGCCACGCTCATGGCACGTTCGGGGCCGTTTGGCTAGCTTGATGTACACCAAATTTGGCATTCCGTGACGTGACTGTATGACGAACATAAATGCCAAGTGGAATATGGAAACCATGACATGTCATGGGCAACATGACTTTCATGCCACGCTCATGGCACTTTCGCGGACGTTTCGCTAGCTTGATATACGCCCAAATTGGTACAGCGGGACGTGACTGTACAACAAACAGAAGTGGCACGTGGTAACATGAAAATCTTGGCATGCATGTCATCTGCAATGCCATTTACATGCCACGCTCATGGTGCGCTTGCGTCCGGTTCGCTAGCTTGATATACACCAAAATAGGTATTGCGCGATGTGACTGTATAACGAACATAAATGACAGGTGCTAATATGTAAATCATGACATGCATATTAAGGCGAAAGCCTTTAATGCGTCATGCTCACGTCCGTCCGTGCGTCCCTCCGGCCCTACCCTGGCACGGTGCCAGGTGGCCGCCGGGGAGCGCAAACAGACGCCAGTCGCGTCGGACTCTGCAGCGCTCGCGCTTTGCTGTCGTAGCGTCGCTTTGCCTCAGTGTGTCCAATCATGCAAGGAGGGAGACGCACGCATCTCGTTCCATTTTGACAGGCCCGCGTCTCAATGGGCACAGGCGTTCGCGGAACACACTTTGGAATTTACAAAGTATCCGTCAATTTAAGCGCTGGGACGCGGATGGCGTCTGCACGACGCGCAAAGCGCGAGACAACGAACGCATGCGAAACGTACGCAGATTGGTCTCGCGTCTCGCTGCAATTCGCGGTAAAAAATTTAAAAAAGGAAACACGCACACATGCCGTTTGTGCGCCATCCCACTAAGAGTGTAAAAAAAAAGACATGGCATAGTCAGTCGAATGGCCACAAGCTTTTGACGAACACACTTTGGAATGTACAAAGTGTCCTTCACTTTTATGTACAGCATGATTTGCTCCTTGCTGGCTGCTTCGCATTACATCGATTCCCTCAGTGCGTGGGATCTGCCGGTTTTTTCTTTTTCTTTTTTCAGCTGTTCGAGAGGTTGCAAATGCTGGAAAGAACACGAAAGATGTCATGCCGATTGAGCCCGAAAACAGCTCAACAGGGCTTATTGCTGATTCAACTTGCGTACAGCGCAGATGAAGATGAGGTGACAAGGAACCTACAAAGACGAGCGCTGACTTCCAATTGGTTCTTTATTTCGAAAAGCATGCATATATAACTATGTACTTGAGATAGTATACGCCCTAAAACCCAACAACGCAAACCAAAACCACCTAGCATGATGTACATTGCACAATTCACATTGTATGGGGCGTATACTATCTCGTGTACATAGCGTGTTTTTCAAAATAAAGAACCAGTTGGAAGTCAGCGCTCGTCTTTGTCGGGTTCCTTGTCCTTTCGTCTTTATCTGTGCTGTACGCAAGTTCTATATGGAATGCCAACCGATACTCTACTTCAGCTTATAGCTGAGCTGGTTAGCTTATTACTTGAGAAAAGTAGGTAAGGCGCAAAAAGTACGGGTATGAAGGGAAGCCACGAACTGACAAAGTGAAAGCCAAGGTGCTACTGTTTACTAACAGAAACCACGCTGATTTGTACATGCTGCCGAACAAGATAATCCCGTCACTGATGTCGAAACCAGGCTCCCACTTGATCAGTGGTTCATGACCGATCGTCACGAACCACTGATCTGACAGGGGAGAAAGACATGCACGGGAAACCGCATCGAGCGCCCAACTAAACTTTATACGGCTACAAGCTATCTTTCAAGAGCATCCCTTCCTAGTCACTTAAATTTAGGGATGGTGCGCTAACGCACTGAATGCCTGCCATTTTTATTAGGGAAGCCTGAATTGCCTTCCTTTCAGTGCGGTTGGTCGCTCTCCTTAGATATGTGGTTCGGCTGAAGTGTGGCGCACAAACACCGTGCTTGCAGTAGTCTGCCAATTGCCCACCCATATTTCTCCTGACCGCCGAGTGGTGCTCCCCTGTACCATCGTCGAGACACCGGCCCGTTTGTCCGTTGCATACCCTACCGCAGCATAGGGGAATATTGTACACCACGAAGGTGTACAGCCGGACTCACACATACTAAGAGTCACGGCTCGATGTGATTCTGAGTGAGTGTGAGTAAGTCGACTGGTGAGTTGTTCGACCAATGAGCGAGAGTTCTTCGGATCAATTGCCCCCTTATAAAGGCCACTGGCAAAAATAAATAGGGGTTTCACACTCACCGGCCTGGCTACAAGAGGTGGTGGCTAACACTTCCAGAATAACATGCACAGAAATACAAATTAAAAGGTACGGGAGAACTACCACCACCGTAGCTCAATTGGTTGAGCATCGGGCACGTTATGTGAAAGTTGTAGGTTCGTCCGTATCGACGGCAAATTGCTTTTTCGTCCACTCTAATTCATTTCCTATTTATGTGATAATTACCACACTGCAGTTAAAAAGAAACGCCAGGCCTGTGCGGAAAGCGCAGCAGAGTCACAGTGAAAGCTGGAAGAGCGCCATTTCTAAAACCCGTTGCAAACTCTCTTGGAACTACTAATACAAGTACGCTTGCAAGGAACCCGCTACTGCATTAATTGATTCGGTGGCTGATGACGATGAATAATTATGACTGAGCCCTTTGTAGTGGGTTGGACTCACTCGTAAGGCAATTCATATTGTGTGACGCCTGGTTACACAATTCGCATTCTGGGCCGCCTGGTTGTTATTTTACTCTTCTACCACGCTATATTACGTATGTTAACGCGGTTCCTTCCCGACATAACGTTCGTATAGTGTTTTGTGCGCAAACGTTTACAGCACCGGCATGGCCGTGGTAGAACACTGGGCTGGGACGGAGCAGACCCAGGTTCGAACCCCGACGCATCCTGGATATTTTACCTTATTTCGTGCGATAGCGGTTACGGACACCGCCGGCGGACAACTATGGCACCCTTGTTGTGATATTATAACAAGCTTTCGCTGCGAAACTACGCTGTCCAATGTTACTTTCTTGGCTTCATTGTCTTCCGGCTTCAATAGCCTGTGTTTTAGAAAGAAACCAGCCCTAGATATATTCCTTTGTCGTTGATCCGATGCCGCCATCTCGGGGCTGCCATATCTCCTCGAATCATTAACCGCGACTTAAAAGCCATTGCTGCATTTTGCATGAGCGCCCAGAAAGTTGGCCAAGCGCGACATTATTAATGAATGTTTGCACAGCATCTTAATTTTTGCAACGATTCCATGATAGAAAGCTACGGCTGGCAGGTTGCTCGACAGAAGGCAGATGGTTTTCACCACCCTGTCCTCGCTTCTATTTCAGAGGCGCAGCGCAAGACGTTGCGATGCACAGTCATACTTTATGCACAGTGATACTTTACTTAGCTGCCACCTCGCATAATATCAACACATGGCGAGTGGCGGCAACGCCTGCTCTTTTCTTTGACGCCTCATAATCATGTCGATAATCATGACTCACCTTTAACTGAGGTTCGCTCCGGTGTGCCACAGGGATCAGTACTAGGACCATACGTTTTTCTAAACTATACTAACGATGTACCATCTTCATTTACTTCTCACGTCCATTTGTTTGCTGACGATTGCGTAATTTATCATGAAATAACCAGTACTGACGATTCTAATGTTCTTCTATCAGATTTGAACTACATAAGTGATTGGTGGAATACCTGCCGAATGGAACTAAGTATTAACAAATATAAAATTTTGCATGCTCATAGAAGTTTCACTAACCTTCCTTTCTACCATTTGAATAATATCCCCTCAGATCGTGTGTATTCATACACATACTTGTGCGTTCATTACCGATTGATGTTGTTAAACCGAATGTCCAAATAAGCGCTGTGTTTGTGTCGAATGTGTCTCTCTTTTGTCCTTGTCTTTAGCCTGCGCTCCATCCATTATCATGAAACAATACCAACAAGCCCCAAATTGCCACCCTCATCGTCCAAATAAGACCATTCGCAGACGAGTGTGTGTTGTTTAAAAAAATCACCCGCGATAGTGACCAAGACGGCCTAAATGAACGCCTCAGTAAAATTTTCCACTGGGGTGCACCCATTGGGAGATGACCTTGAATGTAGAAAAAAGTTTTTTTTTTTTATGAATTTCCCGAAAAAGTATCTCCATATTATAATTATATGCTGGTCTCCTCTCCACTTAAAGAAGTCACTAACTATAAATATTTAGGTGTCACTATTTGCAATAACCTGTCCTGGAACCTTAATGTGCCAAACATATCTTCCTCTGCTTTCCGAAAACAGTGCTTTCTAAAATACAAACTTAAACATGCTCCGGCCTCTGTTAAACTTCTCGCATATTGTTACTTAATTCGGCGCAACTCGAGTACGCCTGCAGCATGGGACCCCTACACACTATGCAACGCAAAGAAACTTGAACGAATTCAAAGACAGGCTAGCCGGTTTGTTTACAATAGGTTTTCAACTTTCAACTCGCCAACTGAACTGATGCAGTCGAGTGATATTCCCACTCTTGCATCGCGTTGACAAAAATTACAGCTTGATTTCTTTCACAGTTACTTACTAACAAACTTGCAATGTATCTAAGTCTACTGTTGACGAGGCTTACTCCCCAACATCACCCAAATGCTCTAACCCCCTATTCTGCCCGAACCAATCTATTCAAGTATTATTTTTTTCCGCGCACTATTATTGACTGCAACAACTCACCCATGTAAACGCTCTATCATTTTACTTTATAGACTTGCAATGTTTAAAGTAGTCTACTTATAAACGTGTTTTTTTTTTCAATTGAATACTCAGAACTGTATAGTTCAACTTACAAGATTGTTTTACTTTTGTTAATCTGTTGTGTTCTACCTACCCTGCATGGACTTCGTGTCCGCAGTATGTATTAAATAAATAAATAAATAGTTATAACTTCAAATCTTACCTAGCCTCTTCAGATTGAGTACATAATCAGTAAAGCTAACAGCACGCTTGGTTACTTACGTCACAACTTTTCTAAAGCCCTATCATTCTTAAAATTACTACTTTATCAGTCATTAGTGCGCCCCAAATTAGAGTATGCTGCAGCAGTTGGGACCCACACAACGAAAGCCTCATTTTTTTCTATAGAGCTAATTCAAAATAACTCCTTTCAATTTATTCTAATTATAACCGTACTTCCAGCATATCTTCAATGAAAGCTAACTTATGCCTTCTATCACTAGTATCTTGGAGGAAAGTAGCTCGCTTAACTCTGTTTCATAAGTTATACCATCATCGATCGCTTCAAAATGACCTCCTTTCACAGCCGCATTACTTATCGCACCGTATCGACCATTGCTTCAAAGTCAGAATTCAAACAGGAAATACTAACACTTTCAGTCCTTCTTTTTTCCCCAGAACATCTCGGCGATGGAACCACCTTCCCAATGACATATTCGCCATCAATGATAATACACTTTTTTGCAAGGCTTTAGCTAACATTGTTTAACTTAGAAATTACAAAATGATCCGCTGATCGTTTCTGCTGTTGAGTTAATAATGACAAACTTGCTAAAATGGTAAACGTGGGAATTAATGTCATGTTACCTTGTTTGTTCATGTTAGTACTTGCACTCCTACGGCAAAGCATTTCCTGACTACATTGTACGTACTGCTATTACTAGTCTGTTATTTTATTACGCTACTGTATTACTTGTATTATATTAATACCCAACTGTTGTACGATTTCCCGTTGACCACTTCCCTGAGTAATGTCCTAGGGCCTTGAGGGTACAATAAATAAATAAATAAATAAATAAATAAATAAATAAATAAATAAATAAATAAATAAATAAATAAATAAAGAAGCTACCTCACCGGCGCGCGACAACTAATATTGTAGCTAGCGAACTCAATAAAACATAGGCGAAGACAGGCTGACGGCTCAAGAGGCCTAGTGTACGGGATATGGCTTTCTGCGGAATGATTCCACAACACAGAGAGGCATATATGCCTGTATGTCACATTACAAGAGCGTACGAAATGAGTGCAAAAAGAAAGAAGTTTTGCTGAGGTAACATATTGCTCCTTAATACAGCCTCGTTCCGTTATTTCGCCTGATAGCAGAGTTATCTTGATATGCGCATGGTAATACTTTAGTTAACATCAAAGTCACGGCTATTGGAAGAGGAAACTCAGTCAGTTAATCTTTCGTAGCGTTGACCTATGAAGAGATGGCTTACTTGGATTCATATGAATGGGGCTTACCGCTATGGTCCGGAATTCTTGATTTCCGGAAGAGCACTGGTCGTGGTCTCTGCTTTAGTGCGCTGAGTCTGCTTTAGCGTCGGGCATATAGAGAATGGCCTACCATATAGTTCAACACCCTGTCACCAATACAGCCTATCCTGCGGATATGAATCGTAGGCGGTTGACGAAAAGCTGGATTAATAAAATATTTTTGTTCCTATGAGTCGGGACAGTATACTTTTTACGATCTTCAGGACCCATACATCATCGTAAAGCGGGAAGACGTCAAGTCGTTCGAAGCAATAACTTTTCCGAAGGGCAGCATCATAGTTCTGAATTTCAGCATTGACCATACACAGAAACCTACATTTTTTAATATATGAAAATGTCATTCAGACCCTGAATGCAGTTTTTGCAGACGTCTGTGTTACAAGTCTCCAAGTCATTGACAGAAGTGATCGTAGGTGAAAAGAGAATTTTTTCCTCAAATTAGTACGAAACTACCAATACTGCAGATGAACGATAAAATTAAGAAATAAGACAAAGGTCTTAACAATATGGCCTTAACTATATCAACGAAACTTTACCTTGGACTTACAAAACTGCAAAATACGCGACCTGTAATCAACAGAAACATTTGGTTTCTCGGAGACGATGACTCGCATAATTCGCCTGCGAAGAAAAGAAACGACGGCGGTGCATTTAAAATACGACGAATTTCCCAGAAACTATCGTTAGTCACTTTCTTAGTTGTGATACGTCATCACCAGGATGTCTCTGATCCTCGACAAATGTAGGCGACCACGTTGTGCTTAACGTGCTTACTTCAGTTCACCTCAAGCTAGTAGCTCTGTGCGCTATACGCATGGCAATAAAAGAAATGAGCCATGCGCAAAACGATCAAGAATCAATGTGTGGCGTGGATGTAGAATATAGCACGCAGCATCCTGCTTTTGCGAGGCAGTAAATTTGTAGGCCATACCGGAAGATGCCTTAATGATAGCTTCCGCGAGCACGGCAGCCTGAAAAATAATAGGGGAACGACACGATATCGCCCGCACTGCAAGGGCAAGCAAGTTTCCGACAACTGTGCAATGAAAGTAAAGCATAGATAACTGATAAAGCTGAAATCCTTCGCCTAAAGGTAAAGTATACCCGCGACCGCCCGGCCATTGCTCCCGGATTCTGCGAAACCTTAGTGATAAGCTGTTCTAATAAATAAAGCCTTGCCGGATGGCAGTATATCAGTTCTCGCTTACAGCCTGGGCCACAATGAAAAAGAAAAAAAAGTCACAGTTTCGCCGCAAGGGCGAAGCAATGAATGCGACCGAAAGAAATTGCAATGTCACGCGAAGAACGGCAACCAGATCGAAACGCGCAGCGCGCTTCTCAAGAAGAAGGTACGCACGAAAAAAACACACTCAGGACGAGTTCGAACTAACAACGTTCAACGCTCAACACTCAATGCGCTGCTCAGACTCAAAGGACGCACGAAACGTATACACACAGGAATGCACAGGATGAGCGCGAACTAAATAGTGTCACAGCTGTTACTTTACTGTGTTTGAACAGCGCGCTCTTTTCGCAAACGGGGACTGGGCAGCGAGCGAAGTGAGCTTCGTGCGCTCCGTAACTACAGCGCAATCGCTCCGGTGAAAGCCCAAGACGTACACAAGCCCCCCCAACGAGAGATAAGCGCGCGCGCGCACGGGCGACCACGCACCGCAGAGCAAGGTACACATTTATAGAAGCGGGACGCAGAGCGCGCCCTTCACGCCATCTCGCTGGTAATGCTGCGAACACGCTCATATTCTCCCCGAGATCTACGTACCGCGAGCGGTAAATGGTCTATACAAATAGCTCGCCGTTACTATGCCGAGAGACGCGCTCAATCGTGGCTCAGCGGTTAACGCCGCGCGCGGCGGAGCGATCGGAACATATTGTTCTTCGTAGCTTTGATATATATATATATATATATATATATATATATATATATATATATATATATATATATATATATATATATATATATATATATATATATATATATATATATATATATGGACGTTGCCGCAGTGGTGGTTGGGCGCCTGTGTCGATGCGATGCGTAACGGCGGACGTGCGGCCGAGAGAAGGTTGAGCGACATCGAAAGAAGAGCGAAATTCTTCCAACAGGCCCAGAAGCTGGGAACGCTGGACCGGCGTAAGGTTGTCGGGAATGGAGGAACCAAATACATCAGCGGATGATGAAGCAGATGTAGAAACAGCACTGAGCGTACTGGAACTTGAGCAGTGCGTGTCATAGGGTTCATATATAACTTGTGCGTCTTCGATGGGTTCCACGCTGCCGAGACATTCCCCTCGCACCAACGTAACACTGTACGGCGATGAGTTCATAACAAAAATAGAGGTGCTGCCGTGAGTTACTTGCACGGTCGCGAAAGGAACCAGCAATCCTTTCCTCATGAAAACACGGTCAGATGGCGAGAGGAGTCCAACGGTGTCGGAAAGACTGGCGCAGTAGACCGACACCGCCGTTGACGAGTTTGCAGGCACTTTGGTGTCGTCTTTGACAAGTACCTTGCTTGCAGCCGATGGACTGTGGGCCGGCGTCAAATCAGCAAATGGTGAGAGCTCTATTTCAGCTGGTGCACAATGAATTACGGCGTCGTGGCGGGAGAGAAAATCCCATCCTAGGATGACGTCGTGAGAGCATGCAGGAAGTATGATCAGTTCGACGGCGTACATCGCGTCCCGAATCATGAGGCGGGCTGTGCACACCGCTGTAGGGTGAATGCTTTGGGCGCTGGCTGTACGGAGGGAGAGCCCGGAAAGTGGCGTCGTCACTTTGCGCAGTAAACGGCTAAGTTTTGCGTGCATGACGGATACGGCGGCGCCAGTATCTACAAGGGCAGATGCGCGAACACCGTCCACAAACACGTCTATCACGTTCGATGGGCTTCTCTGAGGGCTTTCGCAGTTCGACAGCGTCGCAGCCCTTGCCTCGTGGACTGCGACGACTAGTTTTCCTGGTCGCGTGCTGGCGGACGTGGCCGCATCGGCGACAGTGAGCGACGTCGTGCAGACTGTGAACGGCGTGGAGATGGTGCGGGGCGGGACGTCGGTGACATAGGCGGCGATTGGTCATAATAAGGACGGCTCGATTGGCTGGGAAGGTTGGATGAGACCCGAGGCTGCTGCACGCGATTGCAATAGCGTGCGACGTGACCGGCGCAACCGCAGGCAAAGCAGATGGGGCGGTTGTCGGAAGTGCGCCATCGGTTCGCGGGTCCCATCCATGTCGCAGAACGCGATGGGGGGAGGCGGCTGCTATGACTGCATGGTGGGCGGCAGTCGTGGCACGTGGACGACGTCGGCGTATGTATGCGGGGCATTTGCGTCGAAGGCCTAGGGTCCTGGCGACGGCTTCGGTGCACATAAGCGGGCCAGCCACAGGAATCGGTGGGGGCGGCCTGGCTACAACTTGTGCGTAGCTTAGTGGCGCAGGTACTGGAGGCGCGGCTGGTGGTATTCAGGGATGACCTCCGCGGTTTCCTTCTGAATCGCTCGGCGGAGGGGAGGCAGGAGTGTAGTTGACGGCTGTCCAACATGTTGCGGTGGAGCGAAAGCCAGTAAAGAGACCTGGCGGGCAATTTCCTCACGCACGAACGACTTGATTTCGGCGAGCAAGGTGGTGTGGTCAGAAACGGCCGACAAGCCCGCGAGATCAGCGTCGCGTGACAGCGGTCGACGGGTCATCAAGCGCTGCCGGCGCAGCTCCTCGTAGCTTTGGCACAGCGTAATGTCCTGTGCCACAGTGCGAGGGTTCTTGGCCAGGAGCATGGTGAAGGCATCGTCGTCGATGCCTTTGAGAACATGCCTGATCCTGTCAGACTCCGACATGCTCGCGTCCACTTTCTTGCACAAGTCAAGGATGTCCTCGATGTAGCTAGTGAAGGACTCGCCGGACTGCTGTGCTCGTTCACGCAAACGCTGTTCGGTTTGCAGCTTACGAACGGCAGGACGGCCGAACACGTCGACGACGGCTGTCTTAAAAGCGGACCAAGTCGGGAAATCGGATGCGTGGTTGTTGTACCCCACATGCCGGCCACACCCGCGAGGTAGAAAACCAGGTTGCTGAGTTTGCCTGCCTCGTCCCATTTATTGGGGACGCTCACGCGTTCTTAAATGGTGAGCCAGTCCTCGACGTCGTTGCCATCCGCGCCGGTGAAGACAGGAGGATCGCGGATGCGGGGGACACCGGGACATGGCGTCGGCGCAGGAGGAAGCGTTTGCTGAGCGGCGCCTTGGGGCATGGTAGATGGTACGGTACGGGATCGAAGCTCCAAGGGCATCGAATGCGGGCCGAAGTTGTTTTAAGGGCACAGCACTCTCCACGAAATTGTTAAGACGTTTATTGGCGACGATGCACAGAGCGACAGCCAAGGCGGGGACCGACTCGCAGCACGAGGTGCTCTTTCTCGTCGAAGAGGGCGACCCACTAGAAGGCGCTGGAGAGGATGACCCACTGTATTCTTCCAAAGCTTCGCTACAATATATATATATATATATATACATATATATATATATATATGTATATATATATATATATGCATATATATACACACACACACATATATATATATATATATATATATATATATATATATATATATATATATATATATATATATATATATATATATATATATATGTATATATAGTCAAGAAATGAAGGAGCACACTTACGAAAATTGCATATTTTTTTTAATCCATAAGTTCAACACTGTGTCGGCCGGCATCAATGAGAGCGTTGGAAAAGTGTCGTGTCTTTCTGTGATGCCCTGATATCACTTTTGCTATATATTTAACGAAACGTGCCGAAAGTTTTCATTATATAACAATCGCCATCATTTTTTGTTCATTCATGTACGGTCATCGTGACTACTGTGGTCAATGACTCATCGTTGTAAATGCCTTTTCATGCCTGTGATTCAACCTGCTTTATTAAATTTATGAATTGTTTTTTTTTCCTTTATTTATTTATTTTCCCCTTGTTTTGGTGTTGTTATCATGGTTGGTTTGATCCTTTTAAACATTCACGTGTTGATCCCATGTGTTTTGTACCCACGTGTTCATGCCCATAAAAGCGGCCACATGCCTGTAATTCTTTTCATTCTGACGAAGGCCGTGCCACGGCCGAAACGATAACCAGTAAAAAAATATGCAATTTTCGTAAGTGTGCTCCTTCATTTCTTGACTATATGTGCACCGGACCCACAGAACTTTCTTTTGAATCATATATATATATATATATATATATATATATATATATATATATATATATATATATATATATATATATATATATATATATATATATATATATATATATATATATATATATATATATATATATATATATATATGTATATATATATATATATATATCAAGGGTAGATTGTTGGCCTTGTTGGTGTGACATGATCATAATATAAGCGCGGTACTGAAGTGACGAGGACGGGACAGGGAGAACACACACGAGCGCTAACTTTCAACAATGATTTATTGGAAGCCGGATCGCAGCGATCTATTGGAAGCCGGATCGCAGCCGGATATTCTGCGATCCGGCTTCCAATAAATCATTGTTGAAAGTTAGCGCTCGTGTGTGTTCTCCCTGTCCCGTCCTCGTCACTTCAGTACCGCGCTTATATTATGATCATATATATATATATATATATATATATATATATATATATATATATATATATATATATATATATATATATATATATATATATATATATATATATATATATATATGTGTGTGTTCTCCCTGTCCCGTCCTCGTCACTTCAGTACCGCGCTTATATTATGATCATATATATATATATATATATATATATATATATATATATATATATATATATATATATAGCAGCCTAGAGTGTCCATATAATGGATATCGCAATAAAAATAGATGACGTTCATATCAGCTTCCCTTTGTAAATTCTTCGTCCATTTCCTCGCACCATTCCCCTTGTACGACCTCTACAGTAAGTCAGCAGCAGGGCCAGAGGCCATAACAAATGAACCGCTCAAGAACTTGGACGAGGAATCCCTTAATTTCCTCACAGATCATTTCAATGAACTCTGGAAGGAAGGAAAATACGCGGACGACTGGAAGAATGCCTCCACCGTTCTAATACCCAAACCGGGTATACCGCTGGGGCTCGAAAACCTCCGTCCCATCTCCCTTACTTCGTGTCTAGGCAAAGTGATGGAACTCATGATTCTCAACAGACTCACGAGGCAGTTGGAACAAAGGTGCATGTTGCCGTACAACATGATAGGATTCCGTCCTGGGTTGTCAACCCAGGATGCCACGCTTTTAATCAAACACCAGGTCCTGCAGGTCAGCCCGAAGCACGCGATAGTCATCATAGGGCTAGACGTGAAGAAAGCCTTCGATAGGGTGGCGCACAAATGCCATACTCGAAGTCTTGTCGGACATGGCACTCGGAGAAAGGCTCTTTAACGTTTTCAAATCCTTCCTGGGAGGCAGGAGAGCCTGCCTCAAGCTGGGGGGAACTGAAGTAGAAAGACGGACACGACTGGGGAACAGAGGCACTCCCCCAAGGAGCAGTGCTGTCTCCGGTGCTTTCAATGTGTCCATGACCAGAGTTGCTAAGGAACTAGAAAAGATGAGGGGGTTGAGTTTCGCGATATACCCGGACGATGTAACCATCTAGAGAGCTCAAGGCAGCATGGAAGAAACTGAGACGAGAATGCAGGAATGCGTTCGAGCGGTCGAGGACACCCTTAGCGGAATGGGCTTGAGGCGTTCGGCTGCGAAGTACAGGACGCGTGTGTTTGTAAAGCATGGAAGTTATTTTCACTGCATTTCCAAGCAGAATGAATGAGTGAATGAATAAACTTTATTTTAAGTCCGGTTCCTTCGGGCGAGGTGGGGGGGGGGAGAGGGGGATTGACCCCTGTTCCGTCCCACTCTCCACGGCGGAAAGTCCTTTGGACCCGGGCGGCATCTGCGGCTTGCCGGACGGCAGAAGTTATTTTATATGTAATCCCAAGCAGACGTGTGGCTGTGTGGTAGAACACCTGCTTGCCACGCAGACGGCCTGGGTTCGATCCTCATTCGGACTCGGAGATTTTTATTATTTATTAGGAGCGAAGCTCCTTAGGCCGGCACCCCGCCGTCGCCGCCGCCGTTGAAGCTCCCTGGCACGGTGCCAGCTGTGGCGTCTCTCCTCACGCGGGAGGATAAATGAGCTTTATGAGCGCTGGAACACGGATGGTGTCTGCACGATGCGCAAAGCGCGAGAATACGAACGCATGCGAAACGGAGGCAGATTAGTCTCCCTTCTCCCTCTTTCGTCGACTCTCCCCTCAGACCGGCGAACGCGCGAAACCATCGCTTCATCCTGTCGTCCGCCCAGTGGTTGGTCCGTTGCCTGGACAACGAAACGCCGCGCGCGCCGAACACCGCGCGTGCGTCTCATTTCTAAGGAGCTTCGCTTATCGGTTGTATTGGTACACGGAACAACTGCTAGTTTTTTTTATTTGCATCTTTATTTTTCGATCACGGACAAGATGATGATTTTTCGCTCACAACCAACACCAACGACGCCGACGCTGACACCGACACCGACGCCGGAATTTCTGCGAAACGAGCTCTTCAACGCTATCGCGTTAACATATGTCTGTGCGTGCTGAATTTTCAAAAAAATAAAAAACCTCCTTTCCCCCTCTCTCTCCTCTAGGCATCCCTCCCCGCGGCAACCACACCCTCACTGCGCATGCGCCTCCCCTCCTCTCTCCCCTCCTACGCTCTCCCCTCTCTCCTCTAGGCATCCCTGCCCGCGGCGTCCACACTCCCACTGCGCATGCGCGTCCCCCCTCTCTCTCCTCTCCTACGCTTCCCCCCTCTCTCGTCTAGGCATCCCTGCCCGCGGCGGCCACACCTCCCACTGCGCATGCGCGTCCCCTCCCTCTCTCTCCTCTCCTACGCTCCCCCCCCTCTCTCGCCTCGCGACGCCGACGCAGGCAGCGTCTGCTAGCGAGTTTCTTGGTTGAAAAAACCGACTGCTCGCGCTGCACAACCGTTCACTGGCCACTCCGTATATATGGCAATGGATTTCGACCTGCAAGGTGGTGCCGGTGGGAGATTTCTCCTGTGCGTTGTTGAACAATAAAAATTCGCCGCGTGCGCGTTAACTAAAAGCGGACTGCAGGTCTCTGTGTCCAGTCGGAGTCTTCTGTCTCTCATTGCCCATTAGCAGCGATTGACATGTTCCAGTAGGAAACACCGCTCCATCAATGCGTGCTTTGCGCCACCCCAGTTTTCTCTCCTGCGCAACGCTGCGATGAGCGCCAGCGTCAACGCCGTCGCCAGTGTAAGCGTTAGCGCCCGCTGCTTCACATCTACACATGGTTCCCTTTAGCGGGAGATGGTGTAATTTTTTTTTTCTGTCGGCATTTTTCCAGTTGAAGTTCTTAAGCACTAGCTCTTCTTCGGTTGCGCTCTCCGTCATCTTTTACTCACAGGGGAAATCCCCTGGACGATCTTTTTAAACGACTGGGCTATTACCTTTTGGATGTAGCCTAGCGCTTCGTACCCTTCCAATTGATTTCCTCCTTCATCTACAATATGTTGTTTTATTGTGACAGACTTCCTACCTGGTGCCTTTATGTGGCTCCAAAATATTCTTGGCGCGGCCTATCCTTTTTTCCCGAATCTCTGTCACCCAGCGGATCACTTTGATGTTTAATTTTCTGACTCGACCAATTTCTCTACAATGGACTTTTTCTCTAGATATATTTCCCATATTTTGTTGACTTCGTCCTGCGGCCACTTCTCTACTTTTGCTTTTCCATGCTCCCTTGATGCTTCCCCGTCGCTTCTCTATCGCTTTCCCAAATTTTCTTAATCCACAAATCTTTTTGACTTCCTCTTTCCTTTCCAGCTAATAGTTTTCTTCTCTTTCTCTATCTCCTTCGTCATTAGATGCAGCAGCTCACTATAGTCCCAGTCCTTGCCCTGTATTTTTCCTACTTCTTCCTCGACTCTTGCGGCTATGTTTGTTATTTGTTTCTTATTTAAAAAGAGCTGCCATACTTTGATTCCATGCTCTTTTTTCTGCAGTCTTATGTCACATTTGCAATGTTATTTACGGTCACTACCAAAGCTTTTAATTACTCCTTGTCTATATATTCTCATTTCTCTCAGTTGTGATAAATTCCTTCAGTCATGAGACAATAATCAATACTCGATTCCTTGTTTCCGACTTCGCACGGGATCTGCCCATCACATTTAGGCCCCGTGTAAACTATCTAAAGACTATATTTCTCGCAGATATCCTAGCAATAACTTCCCATTGGTGTCTGAATATCCGTCAGGGTCTTGTATGTGGCCATTCATGTCCCCTAGAAGGATGACTTCGGTCCCATTACCAAATTTTCTAACCCTTTGAGGGTCGAATTTTTTTTCGCTAAGTGCATTAAAAAGGTGTGCAATTTTTTATTGCTGAAATAAATTCCTCAGACAATTCTGTTTAAGAAAAAAATATCTAAAAATTTTTTGCGTAACCGTAAAAGTGACAAAAATCAGTTTTGTTGTTACATATGTTTTATTCGTAGTAACGTCAAGCAAAATCTTATAAACATATATGTACAATTTTCTATAAATAAAAATTGGGCATTGTACTAAACATAGCTCACAGTCATACAAAAATAAGCGCGCCAGAGTACTTTTCGGGTAAAAAATATTTTTGCTCTAACACTAAACACTGGGGAATAGCCACCTTTGATTCGATCCGGATCGTCTCGCCGCGCACGCTTTCGAGATGTCGCTCCTTCATCATCATCCGAGTCTGAACTCGCTAGCAAACCCTCAAGTAAGATGGAAAACTGGCCGAGTTGGTGTAGATTCATCGTGGCTAACAGCGCGAAAAACACAGACGAAGACGAGAAGTGGACACGATACAGCGCTGGCTTTCAACCTCGTCTGACGCGCAAACCCTCGTCTGACGAACTGACATCGAATGAATCCGATTCTGATTCGGCACTTGGGGAATATACCACATCGGAAGAATCGCCGCTTGACTCCCTAGCATCAGAGCAACCGGCGCGCTCTTCTGTAGCGCAAGCGAAATGCGTGAGTGAGCGCACGGAAGAAAACTGTGTGGTTGTGCGCCCTTCTGGAAAGCAAAACCAGTGGAAAAGCTATAAAAATCCTTCGTCTTATCGCCAACGAGGCGGAGTCAGTTTTTCCGTGTCCCCAAAATAGAAAACGCAACGCCGGCGACGTCGATTGTGTAATTCAGCGCCACACGGAAACAGGTGTAGTCGAGCCCCGGGGAGCAATAAACGAGTGGCAAGCGGTCAAGCCTTTGAGAGATTGTCCGAGAGAGAGCGATTCGAGAAAGAAGAAGAAAATAAAAGGACGCTATATTCTGCCTCCCGTCGTGGGGGCACGGCTCAGCGCCTTTAGGGATGGGGAAGGGGGGAAGTAAAGATGACAGAAAGAAAGAGAGAAGATAGCGAGAAGGGGTGAGTAGATGACAAGAGAGTGTCTTGTCAGTCCAGGCAGGGAGGACGAAGCCAAGGCGTTCGTCTATATGGCGTCGAGGTCCGCAGGAACCGCAAACTTGAGAAAGGCTCGCAGGGCTCCGCACCACGCGCGCGCGTTCGGTTGCGCAAGCGAAAGCCGCCACGCCGCTTTGTAAAGCTCAAAAAAAAATAATAAATAAATAAATAAATAAATAAATAAATAAATAAATAAATAAATAAATAAAATAACGGAGACACACCGGCGCATGAAAACAATTCCACGTATTCACAAAGCATGGCGACATATGTCAAGCAAGAGAAATGACCGAAAAAAAAATCACAGCATATCCACGAGGTGAATGATGGTGAGGTGGGCGAAGCTTGAAAGGTTATGGTTGATGCCGTTAACCCTCCGAGAAGTTCGCCCGATAAAATCATCATGCAAACACGTGAGGTACGGTGAAGAAAACTTTTATTGAGACTTCAAGTTACCTTTATATATTACGCACTTGTGGTCGGAGAAGTGCACAGCTAGCGGCGCCAACGTGCACTCCGAGCAGCGAGAGCAGCGGACCCCGAAAGGCGAGCCCGAGAAGCGGCGGCCCTCCGCGCCCGCTGCTTCGCTTCGTCCATGCCCCACCAACGATTCGACACGTACGGCGACGATCCAGGAGACTGAGAGAGGCACTCGATCGCCGCGCACTCAGGCAAAGCGCGCGCAGCAGCCAATCGGAGAGTAGCGGCAATTCGGAGAGTAGCGGCAGAGTAACGCCATCTAGGAAATGAGACGAGAAATGGTCATCTCTTATCATGGCCTCCGAGATGGCAGGCGATACTGGGGGGTTACGCGTTACGCCTGACAAGGTTAGACTAAGAGGAGCTTCGCCCCTAAAAAAAGAACGCGTTTTAAACCAACCGCACCGGGGGGCGCGCTCGGATGCGCGAGCGATAGCCGGCGCGCCGCTTTGGGAAGCAAAAAAAGAAAAAAACAATACAAGGGAGAGACATCGGTGCATAAAAAAACAAAACAAAAAAAAATTACACCATCTCCCGCTAAAGGGAACCATGTGTAGATGTGAAGCAGCGGGCGCTAACGCTTACACTGGCCGTGGCGTTGACGCTGGCGCTATCGCAGCGTTGCGCAGGAGAGAAAACTGAGGAGGCGCAAAGCACGCAGTGATGGAGCGGTGTTTCCTACTGGAACATGCCAATCGCTGCTAATGGGCAATGAGAGACAGAAGATTCCGACTGTACACAGAGACCCGCAGTGCGCTTTTAGTTAACGCGCACGCTGCGAATTTTTATTGTTCAACAATGCACAGGAGAAATCTCCCACCGGCACCACCTTGGAGGTCAAGATCCATTGCCATATATACGCGATGAACAGTGAACGGTTGTGCAGCGCGAGCAGTCGGTTTTTTCAACCAAGAAACTCGCTAGCAGACGCTGCCTGCGTCGGCGTCACGAGGCGAGAGAGGGGGGGAGCGCAGGAGAGGAGAGAGAGAGAGGGGGGGGACGCGCATGCGCAGTGGGGTGTGGACGCTGTGGGCAGGGATGCCTAGAGGAGAGAGGGGGGAGCGTAGGAGAGGTGAGAGAGGGGGGGACGCGCATGCGCAGTGGGAGCCCAGGCAGGGATTCCTAGAGGAGAGAGGGGGGGAGCATAGGAGGGGAAAGAGGAGGGGAGGCGCATGCGCAGTGAGGGTGTGGTTGCCGCGGGGAGGGATGCCTAGAGGAGAGAGAGGGGGAGGAGAGGTTTTTTTTTATTTTTTTAAAGGGTTTGCGCATGCGCAGTAAGGGAGGCCACGCCGCACACCACCACCGGATTAAGCTTCGCCATAAGATGCTTCACATCTAAAAAACCACGTATTCCCTAAGTGAGGCAGCACATGCCAAGCAAGAGAAATGATCGGAAGAGGCGCGTGTTTTAAACATACAGGCAATGCCGTAACCCGCCACGGTGGTCTCGTGGTTACGGTGCTTGACTGCTCGCTCTCAGTTCGCGGGATCGAATCCCGGCCGCGGAGGTCCGCATTTTCGCTGGTGGCGAAAGTGATCGAGGCCCGTGCACTTAGATTTAGGTGGACGTTAAGGAAGCCCAGGTGGTCGAAATTTCTGGAGCCCTCCACTACTGCGTCTCTCATAATCATATCGCGGTTTTTGGACGTTAAACGAGCAGTTAGTTGCTGACATAAGACTACTTCATCACCGGGCTGTAGAGAAGCAGCACAACATAACCTATCAGTGGATACCGGGCCATTGCGGTATCTACGGAAATGACCGTGCAGATGAAGCCGCCCGATCTGCTTATGATGCTCTCCAATGTGCAGCTATACCATTATCGAGAACGGACGCCGCTACGAGGCTTCGTTCACTTGCACGGGAACTGACACTGACACAGTGGAACTCGACGGAATTCACCAACGCCCGTCTTCACAACTTGGACCCAAATCTACAGCTCCGTCTTCCGTCGGGAATAACCAGAGCCGAGGAGACGCTCTTGTGCCGCCTGTGGCTCGGGGTGACCTTTACGAATGCTTATTCGTTTCGAATCGGAAGGGCCAGCAGCCCGACATGTGACAACTGTGGCTGCGAGGAGACCGTCGCCCATCTTCTCTGTGACTGTCCTCGCTTCAGTGCGCCAAGAAAAGAACTTAAAAAGGTGCTAGATGGACTGGACAATCGCCCATTGTCGGAGGAACGGGTCTTAGGACACTGGCCGAGACCGTCCTCGGCACGCAAAGCATTGAGAGCTTTGTTGCGCTTCTTGCGGGCAACTGGTCTCAGAGACAGACTCTAAGCAGTGTCGTTTATCGTATTAGTGTTTTCCTTTTTTTCTTTTTTTTTTTCTCCATTTTTATAACATCTCTTTTCTGTCATCTTTTATTCCCCTTACCCCCTTCCCCAGCACAGGGTAGCCAGCCAGTCTGAGAACTGGCTAACCTCCCTGTCCTTCCTTTTCTCCTCTTCCTCCTCCTCCTCCTCCTGTTAAACCCAAGGCATTATTATTAGGCAATGTCATACACGTACGGCGAAAACCATTTGGTCCATGCTAGGTAATGCCGTACATGTACGGCAATAACCCTCTAAGGGTAATATCCGCACTTATGCAATCCAGTACTTCCTGATTCTTTTCTCTGCAGTTATTCCCCGTCCACCAGTAGGCTACCCCTAGCCACGTTTTCTTTCCGCCTACTGTGCCCAAAACCCAGAGGTGCTTTCAACACGTATGTTTCACTCCATCCCATTTGGCTCCGCGGTGAATTAGCATTCCTACAACCCACCTTTCCTCTCTGCTATGATCCTGTTTCATCCTTCCCAAACACCACTGTCATTATGTGGTGGCACTTCGAAGTGTGTAAGGTGCGTTATGTAACAGCATAAACGCCTATCTGTTCATTGTTTAACTGCTCCTCAGTCACTAAATTTCGCCTTTTTTTCTGCCAGCCTGCATGTTTATGTAACTAGATGAAACACGCGCCTTCTCTCTGCCCAGCGTAGTCAGGCATGACTATCATGAGAGGGATCGTCCGGGTTTCGAAATTCCAGGTATGAAAATACCCAGCGGCTCCACCATATTTCAGGAGGCATTCTCAGTGGCCAAGTCCTCAGATGGTATAGTCGAACAGGGAGAGGTGACAGAACTGACAACGGCGAAACGAAGCTTTTATTACCACACCGTCGTCGTTTTCTCCTTCTAAGCCATGACCCCACTACCCATTATTTCCAGTGCAAAATAAATAAATAAATAAATAAATAAATAAATAAATATATAAATAAATTGAAAACAGAAACGCTACTTCGTGGGCAGCATTGTTAATGAACAGTATCGACCGCTGAAAAGGCCGTCCACATGGTTTTCCTCTAAATCATAAATAACTCCGTCCCGCAGTTTGGAAAGGCTGATAAATAAAGAAAACCGCTAGGCTGGGTTGATCCCCTTGCCAAATAGGCAGCCTGTATCGATTTTTTTTCCCTCTGTACAAAGTATACCAGCTAATTCGGACCAAAAGTTTCAAAAATTAATTTATCGAAAATTGTACCATCTTCTTACTAGCAGCAATGTAGTGTACCTACAACCGTCATTTTGTCGTTACTAAGGCTGACTTACATTAAGTAAATAATTTTTAATGAGTCTGCCATTCATCGCTTCAATTTCTAGAATGTTTGTTTAATATTGTAGGCCGCCATCAATAACCTCTCAAATGAATATTAATTTTCCTCTGAATTCCGCTCCCTTGTTGTTTCCGAGCAGAAATGAAATCCCACGAAGCTAGTGAAATATCCAGTAGAGTCGCGATCTTGCACTGCTACTCAGGTGCTTCCAAACGAAATTTGTAGAATACAGAGTTGCATTCGTTGATCACCGCATTGTGCAGAGCTTCGACATGCAGGACGGTTGGATGATTAGACGAAGAAATGGATCATGGCGATGAAATGGTTGGATCAATAGGTGATGAAACAAACGGACTTAACAATATTGTCGCGTGCGACCCTGGGCGTAGCTTTAGGCTTTGACAGGTTCCTATCTACAAAACGAGAGTCTCGTTGAAAGATATGTCACTGCAGGGCAGAAGCGTAAAATCGCGCCAGGTGTCTTATCATGTCAATTCATGCAACGATTCGGTGGTTTACAGGACCACCTGTACTCCATCTTCATTTCCCGGTGCTGCCCTCAGCCGTTCGGACAGAGTTCTGGTAGGGGCAGGGACAACCGATATCGCCAGAACGAAAACCTCCGAGTTGAAGGGGTGTTTCGCGACTTTGCCGCTAGGCACACGCGCCGTGGTATCGTGAAAAAGGCGGATTACAAAGCTCTGGGGCATAATTAGTCATCATCATCATCATCCACAGCATGAAGAAAGTTTGCGGCTTCGTGTATTACGTTACGAACGCCTGCAAGGTACTGCGGTACTTCAGGAATTCAGGAATTATGTTGTAACGAGCACTTCAAAACTCCGCTTGCGTTAACCACCCCATAAGACAGAATAAGACGGCCAACGTCACACATGAAGACGTTCCTTTCCTCGCGCCACAGTTGAGGTGTCCGCCGAGAAGCGAAGCGTGGCAATCGAACGAGAACGCGGTGCGAATGGGGCTCGATTACGCAATCGAGTTCCGCTCTTGAAGGCAAACCTCAAGCTTCCACCAAGTTTTTCAAATATATGTTCATAGTTCTCTCAAATAATTTGGTGTTATTTACTTTTAAACTGCTAGTCTGCATTTAGCCCTTTTCGTACATGGGGGGTCAGCTTTTATTTCAAGGCCCGTGTTGCAGTTCAGGCAAAAAACGTACAATTTCTTAGGGGACTGGCGAAAGCCAATGCAAATATTCACATGTCACCTGCCCCCTGAGAACCGAAAATTTGACCAAAGTGACGTAATCCTTCATGTCATAATTGCAACTAAACAGTGCTATAGATGTGTCTAAAAAAGATAGGTAAAACGCTATTACATCTAAGTCACTCGTACACAAAAGAACCCAAACAGATGTCAATATAAGCCCGCGCAAGTTTAAAGAGCACAAACAAAAAACGTGAATGTCATTCATGTCGTTGAATATGAATAATCTCGCTATGTTAAGCTGGCTATGCGATTTCGTTCAGTACCCATAAACATTCCCGGCTATGCAGCGCGTAAAAGTGGACCATGGTTTACACGACTATCAAAGATGTATATAACTTTAATGGCTTCAGACCGCCAACAAATAGAGCTGTTTTGAGAGCACTGACCAGGATGCAGCTTCCATTTCGCCCACGTAAAATGTGTACGACAAATGCTTCTAAGTTCTCCGGTGTCATAACTTCCGCGAGCTCCACGTACAAGTTTTTGAAGACTAGGCAAATTAAATTCAGTCGCTTCCCCCAGTTAGTTATTCGCTTTGATGATTTCCCCAATTAGAACCAGCTATTAAAGCTTGAACTCGGCGAATCCATCTGAGGCTTCGGTAATCACCGCGCAAAGCGCGTTCGCGAGCCCGCATACATGCATATTGCAGTCCGTGCCCAGCGCCCTTCCGGATCGAGCTCACAATGATCCTTTCCAATACGTGAGTGTAATTGGAGCCTCGAGGAAGCTGTAAGCTTATAGCGACAGCCAATAAGCCGGGAGATCCCACGAATTGTGGCAATCAGTGTATTGCGAAGCAGCTAGCAAGGAGCACATCATGCTGTACAAAACATGCATATCATGATCTACATGTTAGGACCGGTCATTTATGTTAGTCATACACCCGCGTCAGGCACTACCAGTTTTGGCGTATATCAAGCTAGCGAAACAACAGCGAGCGTAGCACGAGCGTGGCATGTAATACGTGCCGTAAGTGACATGCATGTCATAATTTTCATGCTGCCAGCTGCCATCTATGTTTGTCATACAGTCACGTCACGCAATACCAGTTTTCGTGTATATCAAGGTAGCGAAACGGCCGTGAGCGCACCATCACCGTGCCATATAAATCAAGTTGTACACGACATGCATGGCAACATGTTTATCAGGAACGTGGCCAGAACTTTATTTCGGGGTGGGGGGGGGGGGGGGTTGAACCATAGTTTACGTATCTTTCAAAATCAGGTAACCAGGCTCACCCAAGCGGGCTTTCCATGATTTTTAGTTTCCAGCGTATGCGAGGAGCTCCTTCAAAAGCTCAGAAAGAAAAGACAGGCGGGTCGCAAAGAAAAACTAACCGATAAAAGGAGCGTGCATGTTATCTCCTATTGGCATAAGGTTTCGCACAATCTGAAGAGTGTTGTGCAAAGACAATGTGAATCTTGTTTTCAGTGTCCCGTGTAAATTGTCCAAATTTTTTTCCGATGATAAAGTGAGACCGGATTACTGCACCAAGAAACAAGCGGTACAGTACACCCAATGCAAAAAGGATGTCGTCTATGAAGTGCCCCTAACATGCAACAAAGTATATATAGGTCAAACAGGTCGCTGCTACAATGAGAGGGCGCGAGAGCACAACTGGACTGTAAACAACAACGCGAGCGGGCATATGACCGAGCACTGTAAGCGCTGCAACTGCCGTCGAATTCTTAATGAGACCAAATTCTTGGCACGATCCGGCGATATAGATTAGACAGGGAGATCCTCGAAGTGTTTTTGTGCGCGCAGGAGATACTTGCATTAGTTGCGCATCAGTAGCACTCCAAGAAAAAGAGATTACCTTCATGTCGCGATAGCGCCTGAACACGTGATGATTGTGACGTTTTTTACATGTATAAGTATCAGTGTTTCCTCAAATAAACTTCAGTTGTTAGTTTGCGCTTGTCTGTTGTAAGTGTTCCTTTCTAGCCCTCGTGTTTTAGGGGCGAAGCTCCTTAGGGTGTGGGTCGTTCCCTCCTGTGTAGTAGTATTAGTAGCAGTAGTAGTAGTAGTAGTAGTAGTAGTAGTAGTAGTAGTAGTATGTATGTAGCCAGCTCTAGTTTTAAGAATTGCTCACTAGATGGCGTTGTGTGTATATGTCCTTGGAAATAATATCACTAGATGGCGTTAGTGGTTTTCGTATAGTTGACGATTAAAGAGGATAGATGGCGCTGTTATAATTGGGAACGTCGGGCCGACGCGGTACTCGGAGTCGAGCACCGCGTCGCGGAGCATGCGGCGGCTCCGGTACTCACGGCGGCACAACCCATAGCCACGGACGCGTGGCTTTCACAACTCACAGCAGCGTTCTGTGGCGATGCATGCGGCGGCGCGGCGTTGCGTCGAGCACTGGTGAGGACTTCGGCGTCTGAGTAGGTGGCATCGTCTTCCTCTGTCGTGGAACGCGAACTGGCGTTGTCGCTGAGGCTGGGAGCGCCCGGAACACAAGTCGGCGACGCTCGTGGCCCAGCTCACGATCGAACACCCAGGATCATGCAAAGACGTGACACGTGTTGTCACGTCTTTCCATGATCGAGTGGGCAATGTACGGGGGGGGATTCACGGTTACCCGAATGATCCCTCCGAGCTTCGCCCACTCACCATCATTCACTTCTTGGATATGCTGTGATTTTTTTTGCGCAGCGTTATATCTTTTTAGTGTGCAACACCAACTCGCCCACATCAAGCTCCTTCTGCTAGTTTATGTATGTTCGCGCATACATTATTACGTGTGCGTGTATATATACGCAAGCACAATTGAAAACTTTCGGGGGGGGGGGGGGGTGAACCCCCTCCCCGCACTTCGCTACGCCCTTGATTTTTATGTTACCACCTTTCACCTGTGCTTGTCATGCAGTCACGTAACGCAATACCAATTTTGGTGTATATCAAGCTAGCGAAATGGCCGTAAGCGCACCATGAGCGGGGCATGTAAATCATGTTGTACATGCCATCGATGTCATGATTTTCATTTTACCATCTGTCATTTAGGTTCTTCATACAGACAGGCCGGGCAAGAATAAAGTTAGTGTATATCAAACTAGCGAGCTGGCCGCAAGCGCATCATGAGCGTGGCATTCAAGTCAGGCCGTACATGACGTGTTATGATTTTCATATTACCACTTCATTGATGTTCCTCAAACAGTTACGTCACGCAATAGCAAATTTGATGTATATGAAGCTAGCGAAACGGCCGTGAGCGCATCATGAGCGTGGCATGTAAATCATGTACATCAAGTGGATGTCATTATTTTCATTTTACCATCTGTCATTTATGTTCCTTATACAGTCACGTCGCGCCATAGTAGCTTTGTTGTCTATCAAGCTAGCGAACCTGACGTGAGCGCACCATGGGCGTGGCATGTAAATCATGCTTTACTACATGAAATGCATATCATGATTGCCAAGTTACCACCTGTAATTAATGTTCGTTATGCAGTCACGTCACCCAAGTCCAAATTTGGTGCATGCCAAGCTAGCGAAGCATCCACGAATGCACCATGAGCATGGCAAATATGTCATGCTATACATGACATGCTCGTCACGATTTGCATATTGCCACCTGTCATTTATGTTAGTCATACAGAAATGTCTAGTAATACCAATTTTGGTATATATCAAGTTAATGAAATGGCCGCTAGAGCACCACGGCCATGACATCTAAACCATGCTGCTCATGACAAGTAAATCATGATTTCC
>JALIZH010020286.1:0-50644 GCA_030522465.1 Rhipicephalus appendiculatus
GGTGTTATCTACTGGAATGCAGCAACGATAAGATGCAGTTTTGATGCAATTAGCGAAATTTGCTTTGCAAGTCCCTGCATGTGCGCTTAAGAAATGCACCGCCTTCATGATAACATCTAGAAACTGTTTGTGCGTTTACAAGAAAATAATGAAGGTGGGTTCTAGTTTTTTCCTGAGAAACGAGGCACGTCATGACGCGAAAAGCTACGCCTTGAAGTGATGACTATAAGGTGGGAACCTGCTACACTATTTCTGCATGAACAGAGCGGCCGTAAGCGCGAAGTCTAAACAAAAGAGAAACATGCAGGTTGTTGCGACATGTTTTTGGTCATAGAGAGCGTGAGCATGACCACTGAACATTGAAAACATTATAACGTAGCCGGTGAGCTTTCATCTGTGTACATCGGCCGGTTTTCCCCTAGTGGGCTGCGTGGCAAAGAAAAGGGATAATTCTCTGCTGTGGCTAAATTTGGTATCTGTAATTGGATGGTACGAATGGTTAGAAAGACAACGTAATTTTTTTAATCAAAATATGCACTTTTATTCACCATTTCAGGAGAAACAATACAGTGAGAGGTGTCTACAAGCAGGAATTATCTTGTTCCACACTAGGTACCCCACGTCATGTGAAATTTAGCCTATGCCACCTCCTAGCATGGAAAGCACCGGATCGTCGTCGATTCTTGCTTCTTCATTTGCAGCACTAACCGGAATTGACCCTCCCCGTTCTGTGGCCTCTTTAGCCATAGCCATGATTCCTGTAAAGACAAATGACAAGTCATAAAATGCCACAAAAGTAGTTTCCTTGCGAGATACAATTACTATTCGCACTGTGCAGACAGCCACAATTAGAAGCATGAATTAATCCCTTATGACGCTACGAGTATTGCCGCAGGCCCCTCCTTTCTTTTTATTTTTTATGTTACGGCCCCAGTACACGTGTAACTGCTGCCTTTCGCAAACCACGCCGAATGACTAGGAACCTTCTAGAAAATCTTCGAACCTTCCGATGAGACTACGCGCACAACCCGAACATTACAGTTTTTTTCTGGAACTTATGTGGCTGCTAGCGATAATGCTAGAATATTTAATGGCGCATTTATGAATGCTTTCGCGCTTCACCGCTTGCCAGGTTATTGACGGCTGACGCTCTGTTCGCCGCTATCACTGCCAGTGTCTATTACTGTAGTCGGACTTTTTAGTTTCCCGGCTGCATGTTCCGCCAAATAAAGAGTTTCGTCTTCGAGACGCCGACTGCTGCCTTCGTCAACGTCACGACCACCTCACAATATTTTGGAACGGGAATGTTACCCTTGCCAGCCGCAGCTGTAGAAGATAGAATTGGTTCTTCGAGCGCGTGTAGGAGATCTTCTTGAACAATGTTGTAAACAATTTCTAAAACTTGTGTGATGGGCAGCATTTCATGAAGTTTGTGTAGGAAATGTCGACTCCCTTTGCGCAACTTGGCAGTTTGTACCCCTATATTTGTAGTGCTACAAGTCATCATCATCACCTTCAGCCTGACTACGCCCAATACAAGGCAAAGGCCTCTCTCGTGTTCCGCCAAAGGGTTGCCGTTGGTGGCTACATTGCGCCAAATTGGCTAGCTTTGGACCCCGTTGGCGACGAAAATTTCCGGTAGGCGCCGTCGCTCTTTTTTTAAACTTGTGGTTTTACTTATTCAAAATGGTTTTATTCATTCATCAATAGTAAAAAGTCTCTTGATAATACCGCTTCTGATCTATTTGGATGGAAATTCTGCCATCATATCAAATGACATGGCTACTTTGGCTACTTTTGGCGCGTGTTCTCGTGCCTTTTCATGTCCACCCAACGGCAACCCTGCCGCCAATCAACCCGGTCCTGTGCTTGCTGCAGCCACGTTACACCCGCAAACTTCTTAAACTCATCTACACAACAAACTTCTTGTTTCCCCCTCGCGCGCTTATATTCTCTTGGAATCCGGTCGCTTAGCCTTAATCATCAGCGCGGTCATCCTCGCTATGCGCTACGTGCCCGGCCGATCTTCATTTGTTCTTCTTGATTTCAACTATGTTATGCTTAGCACCCGTTTGTTCCCTGACGCACTCTCCTGTCTCATAAGGTCACAACTATTATTTTTCTTTCCATTCTCGCTGCGTTGTCCCCAATTTAAGTTGAACCCTCTTTGTAAGCCTGCAGGTTTCTCCAGCGTAGGTCAGTACCGGTAAGATGCAGCTGTTACGTAGCTTGCTCTTTAGGGAGAGTGCTAAACTACCATTCACGATTTGAGAATGCTTGCCGAATGTGCTCCATCGCATGCTTATTCTTCTAGTCATTTCACTCTGATGGTTCGGCTCCGTGATTAGTGCCTGTCCTAAGTAGACGTATCTGTACAACTTCCAGTGTCTCACTTCCTATCGTAAGGTGCTGTTCTCTTCCGAGGCTGCTGCACATTACATCAGTTTTATGCATATTAATTCTCAGACCTACTCCTCTGCTTTCCTTATCCAATTCAGTAATCATGAGTTTTAATTCGTCACCTGAGTTACTCATCAATGCAACATCGTCAGCGCATCGCAAGTTACTAAGGTACTCTGCATAAACTCTTGTCCCCTAACTCTTCCCAATCTAGGACCCTGAAAACTCCGGTCAACATGCGGCGAATCGTATTAGGGATTTCGCGTCTCCCTGTATTGCACCCTTCTTTATTGGGATTGTGTCGCTTTCTTTATGGAGGACTATGGGGGCTGTGGATCCTCTGTAAGTTTTTTTTTAGGATGTTTATATATGCTTTGTCGACGCCCTGATACCGCAGTGCCTGCATGACAGCTATCATCTCCAACGAATTAAATGCCTTCTCGTTACCTATGAAGGCTAAATAGAGGGCAGGGTTGCATTCCGCGCATTTCTCCACCACCTGATTGATACCGTCAGTTAGCATCGGTTGTAGAAATGCTAGAGGGGGGCTACAAGTCTGCCACTATCTATCTATCTATCTATCTATCTATCTATCTATCTATCTATCTATCTATCTATCTATCTATCTATCTATCTATCTATCTATCTGTCTGTCTGTCTGTCTGTCTGTCTGTCTATCCATCTATCTATCTATCTATCTATCTATCTATCTATCTATCTATCTATCTATCTATCTATCTATCTATCTATCTATCTATCTATCTATCTATCTAATTTAAATCTCCATCACTGCAGTCTTCGCGTAGAACTTTCGCAAAAATCCTAGAACGATTGGCTTCGTACCGCTGCTCTGTTAAATATTTTTGAAGATGTTACTGAAAATCTACTACTTTCAAGTCAGCTTACGCTTCACGTAACTAATTCTGTTTGCTGTAATATTTGGTAACTATTCGAGAATAAAAAAGGTAAGTGAGAACACCGCACCAAAAGCGCTGACCTAAAAGTACAACCTGTAGAGTCGCTGTATAATTTGACAGATAAATAGATACACTCGCCGAGGTACGTATCATCAAACAGTTTCAACTCACCACAAGCCAAGGCAGCGAAAATAAGAAGAAACGCTGCGATACGCCCTGCCATCGCAACCAGAATGCTCTGCTGTGCGTCTTTTCCTAGTGCAGCCGAAACGTGATTCTGCTGAAAGAAATGTGTCCCTTAAGAAGATTGGTTTCCTCGGATCACACTATTTTGAAACGCCGTACCTCACAAAAGAAGACATTGCTTCGGGTAGTTTTTATCCGAAGCAAGACGCCTCACTAAGCCTACGAATAATGAAGCAACATATCGGAACGTTTGCAGCTCGACTTCGGGTATATGCTGCAGCAGGTATTCTGCAAAGTTTTGTATCAAACGGAATAGTTGCAATATTCATGTCGGCGCACTTATCCCTTTCCTGCCCGAGAAAAATATATTAGAAAAATTGCTAACTTGCTCAAACATTATTGATGTTTGCTTTATTGTAATTAAGTTTTCAAAGGTTAAATTGTAAGAATTGGAGTTTTTGCCCCAGAAAACTGACCCGCACAAATGTGCGGGCTGGGCTTTTGTTCATGTGATTCACTGCAGCGAGGAATACACTCATAACGGCTCAAATAAAGCAAAAAATGCGTGGTCAGCGCTGCGAATGCAACATTTTAGCGTATTGTGTGTCACTTGTGAGGCACAGGTATAAGTTGCACTTCATACAATGCTTCCTTGAACAAGAAGCTACACTTGACAGCCTGCAGTGATGTGCAGATGTCAAGCTTTATACTGATCGCCAGCGGTATGTACAGCCGAGTCTAATTGCTTGGCTATGCCGGGCGCCTTTTACACTCCAGTAAAGATGTTAAAGATTGATGTTGTGACACATTTTTCTATCCGCTTTCATTTTTTGGGCGCCTGGTGACGAGCAAAGTTCCGCAGAGATGGGATGCAGCCCATGATCAGGTCCATACCTAAAGCTGCTTGATCTTTTGCACAGTTACTTACAAAGTTGTTCTATTTCTACAACTAGGGCACAATGCCATTTTGTCAGCAGTAAGTTCAAAGATCGTTGCATTAAATTAGTGTGAGAAAGTCGGCAAAGGAGTCTTGACAACAACAAGAGCGTCGGCTGTCTCGCCACTTCCAAGCAGGTGATGCTTTGCAGCCAAATGTGTTCTGCAAAAGACATCAATTCAACTGAAACTGACAGGATAGGGTAAGTGGTCACCTGGCCCAGTTATTAAGGAGGCGACTGCTCAAAAACTCGCCTTCCATACTCCAGTTTTCATCACTAAGTTGGCTCGAACCACCAATATGAATCTCTGTCAATTCGTCAACGTGGTCCCTACCCAATTCTGACTGAAGATACTGAAACTCTATATGATAGGCAATGTAAAATCGAATTCTTTGAAATATAATACATGTGGTCACAACATATTCAGAAAATTAATATTTTCTGCGTAAACGGTGATCAAAATTCACCCCACATCACTTCGCGTCGCTAACTTCAGATATAAGAAAACATCAGGAAACGGCAACCAAAGAAGTGCCAATAAGATGCCAAGAAATCTATTCGCAATAAAAAAACAGAATGTACAGGCGCAACCACGCGCGAAAGAGCCAATCTGTGCCGATCTGCCGGGCACTTGACGAGGACTAAAGCCCAGCCCGCACAAACGTGCGGGTGACTTTTCACGCATGAGTACACAGCGTGTGCGGTAAGAACGCGTAAATTTTTTAGCGAAGCATGTTTTTCTAAGTCTTAATATTCCTTTCATATGCATACACTACCGAAAAAAGATGTATAACAAGAAAGAGCGTTGATTTACAGGTCTCGGGTAGCTGCTGTTGGCGCACGTGCTCAGACGGCATTTTTCGTGGAAGATTACTCGTCCTCTGGTGCCAAAATTATTGAGCTACTGAAACAGATATATTCCCGTAAACATTGACTTCATCGGCACAGAGCTATGAAACCGAAACTGAAACAGGTGCCGTTTCGTGAGCGTCTTTATTGACCCACACATTTGTGCGGGTCAGGCCGTAAAGGGTTATTTCAGAGCTTACTTACCAAGTTTTTCTGAGGGAGAGGCACTAACTATCGATGTGAAAGCCTATGCAAACAACTACTTATTCTGCCACGCTACTCTTGCAGGCTCAAGTAAATATTTTTCTCTGTTCCTGCAATTTATTTTCTACCCCTTCCATGCAGTCACTGAGTTCACTCCTAACAGAACCAGCGTATTTTTTCTAGGTGGCACATATTAATGTGGGTAAGTTTTTACCGCATGACAGTCCACAATGTTTCCGCAATAGAAAAAAGAGACAACTTTTATAGTAATCGCGAGAATAACAGGGTTTCGTCTACAGCTTAGGTGTAGATTATCTACATAAATTACTCGATTTCGGTAACGCAAGCCTATTTTGGAAAAGAGCGGGCAGTAAGAGCTGCAAATGTACTTTTTAGTTCAAGGTGTTATTATATTAGCCGTAGTGAGGGTTCCACAAAATCTTGGGCAGCATGACTGAGCCATTGCAAGACGGTGCATAATAATGCTATAAAGAAATAAAGTCGACGCACTTCAGTGAAAATCCCGTCTTTCCGAAATTTGAGCACCAAACGCTAAGCGCTCCATCTCTTTGTGTCTCGTCATTGCCACGACAATGACACTGCCTACACTCGAAATACCGCTGAAAATCCAGCGGGAAATTGATAAATGTTTTCAAGCTGATCATTTTGCGATGAGGCGAAGCTGAGACTACTGCCACGATTTATGTCATAACAAAAAATATTAGGCACCGTATGTTATTTTAGTCGTGTTCTTAGACTCGGAACGCCTAAATGCATCAACAGTGCCCCGTGGTGGGGATTGTAGCATCTAAGGATGCGCTGTGTAAACTGCCACAGAGCAACTCTTTGCTTGAAGGAATGAATGTGGAACTTACCAAATTTCCCAGTCGCTTAGTCTGTGCAGCAATCATGTCGACACCGCTCTTTTTATTCACCCTTTTGGTGTCATTGTCCCCAACGCAACGGTATAAGCTCGGATGTTTCTGCTCCATATTTGGAGCAATATAGCATGATATCTAGACACTGTAAAATGCAATTGGCTTTCAGTTCGAAAATAGAACAGAATGAACTCAGGCATCCTTCTGTTTATTGCCAGATGTCTGATTCAGCAAAGTATCTCGATGTTACTCCATCTAAATAACAGGATGTTGGTAATACAGGCTGTTGCTTCGGAGGTCGAACAACGACTTTAGTTGACTGTGAGGCACATGGGCGGAATATACGTCATAAAAACAACTGTAAAAATTTAAAAAGGGCATGTGAAGGAAGTTTAATGGCCTCAATACGATTTACCTCTGTGCATGAGCCCTACTCGCGTGCGTATGAGTATCGTCCCTATAGCAAAACCCAGCGCCGCTGGGTACCAGCGTCCAGTGCCATGCCGGATCATGGGCCCAGTATCGCGCTAGATACTGGGACGCTGGAGCGGCATTTTATTGGGAAGGCGCTGGGTACTCCAGCGCAAAACGGCTCTACAGCGTTGAAACAGCGGTGCCTATATGCCAATAAATAAATACATTAGTGAAGGAAGTGATATAGAACGCAATTAACGCAATAAAAACAGAAAAAGCCATATCAAAGAAAAGTGTCCGTCAGGAGGAATTGAACTTGCCACCTTCCTGATTTAGAAACGAGTACTCTCCCACTACGCCACGTCAGAACATGCCGTGTTCGTAAAACAACTATTTAACCAACCAACACACCGTTCGGCTTCATGTTTACATGTCGCACAGTCACGATAGACGCGATCTTCCTTTCCAAAATAAGAATTGCGTCTTTATTAGACACAGACGAACGGCTGCCGGCACCGAATGACATGCCGATAATGGCCAGAGCGCTAAGTTTCTTTAAGAGCTCACATCTTAACTCCGAAAAATATGAAATATACCTATAGGAGCAGGCACAGTTTGCCGACTGTTACTGCCGATTTTTTTAAATAGCCGTTTCTCGCTCTTGCTACTGGTCAACGTGTACAGAGGTTTTATGATGACTAGTTCGATAAATAGGTGCTTACATGATCGAATATTGAGTAGTGTTTTCGCGCAAGCGCCAATATGCCAGTACAGCGGGCGTGCCAGTGTACAGATTTGCAGTTCTATCGATACCTGTAACTAAAAAACCCGCTCAGCTAAATACAAATACAATGCGCTGAAAAAATATGTCATTGCGTTAGTTCACTAAGGCGTACCAAATTACCCACTGACAATAACGTGTTCTTACATATGAGTCGGAGGAAGTACCGGCTAGTGCGGCCGGCAGCTTTCGGGGTGACAGCTTGTGCGGGTTGCTGAAAGAGCATCGTATCGATGGTCATCGCTCCTTTTGCGGACACCGTGCACAAGGAAAAATGGTTCATTTAGGTTAACGAATGTCTAAACTGTACTTTAAAGTCATCCTTACACGTTAGAATTGCGTCTACTTTAAGCGAGAAGCGCCGGTAACATGTGGGTGGACACGGCCGGCACACTAAGGCCTAACGCTCGCTGGGAGTCTCACTGGGTAAGACCGATCTCGGCGCAGCTGAGTTGCCATGGTTGAAGTTTCTGCATTTAAGCTTCGGAACCTTTTTTAGTGTTAACTAAAGTGCACGTGAAGTAAGTGGAAGGACAAACATTGCCGGAGATGCGTTTCCGGTGGCGGCGATATCCGAACGACGGCTGTTTTTCTGGCCTCCGTAGGATGAGGTTGCGAAGCCAGAGCTCATTTGCTTCTCGCCCACTGTGCGGCGATGTAACGATTTGCTGTTTCTAGTAGGATCGACGCCTCCAGACTTATAAACACTGCAAAATGGAATCATTACAACAACCCATTCCCTTATGCGACACTGGTATATGTGCGGGGCGTGCACAAAACGTGCATTCATCGCTGCTACGTGCTGCGCAAAAATTAGTGCCGTTATTCACTCTACGCGAATAAGAAAAAACGCATGCTAAAAAGTAAAATAATCAGGGTTGGCTCCTTTGTGTTATTGACGCAATCTTTCCTAGAGACGAAATGGAAAAACAAAAACGTCGGTGATTTCGCATATATCACATAATGTCTTGCGCTTATCATTCTCTTTCTCTGCTAAGGTAGAGGTTTTGAAAATATTTGGGACCTGTTAGGATAGCATCCATTGGTACCATCCAATCAAACATTCTATATTCAACGATACCGAAACATTCCGCCGCATAGCCTACAGAAACTTGCACGCCGCACTGGAAGAAACAGTGCAGGCTCTAGTGTGCACCAGCGCACTCCTGTGAAAATTCCAGCGTTTCCAGCGCTTCTCAGTACGCTCCAGCGTCACAGCGGCCAAGCCAACGCCCCTACCAGTGCGACGCAGCACTGTCCCAGTGTGCTCACCGAAGTGCCAGTGAATCCCAGCGCGTACCAGTGTTCCCATTGTGGCCCAGTGCCAGAAAACGTACTGGTATCACGCTGGGGGGTGCTGGAACGGTGCTGGTTTTTTTGCAAAAGGGGTAATATTTCCTGAAAATTGCGAGTCTTTTGATCGCAATGTGGAACGCTAACAGCCGGCGTCAACCAGCACGTGATATTATTACGAGCTGGCAGCTATCGAACTGCAGTTCCTATTACAATCGAAAGAATCAATTCTGCGCGATTTGGCTGTCGTCAGAAAGATGCACAGCAAACGGGTTTGAGCCTTTTTGGGAGTTTTGGGCCCGGCTCTTAACTTGCATCCTAAAGGTACTACGCAAAACCCCCCTACCAAAGGAGGTTTTAGGGGGGTACGCAGGGCAAGATGGCGGTGCCTGTTGAAGCGACAGCCGTCCACTTCGAATCTTTCTAGCCGTGGGCCTGCATTATTAAACTCATTCATTCCCAAATAATGCTGGTATTTGATTTATATTTGACTAATGAGGCTTCGCTAAGCGTATACTGGCGATAAAACAGCTCCGTTTTCGAGATACACAGTCGACTTGCGGTGCAGAAGGCTTAACAAGGTTTGTTTACAAAGTAAACGGAGTCAAAAAGAGGGAATTAGCGAGGTAACTTTTGGAGTTTTTATTTAACTCATTTCGGGGGCTTGAACGGAGTTCATTGGAAGATTTTGTGCTTCTTTTGAGAGATTTTAAAACGACCCCTTTATACGCGGCCCGCGAGAGGGCCAGAAAAAAAAAGGTATTTCGGGCACTATAATAGCGTTTTAGAGAAATTTCTTGCAACTATTCATCGCTAACACATATTAGAAAATGGACATTGATGTATTCATGCACAAACATGACATATGCATACAAGCACGCACGACACAGGAATCGAACTCGCGACCACACGCACTGAAAGTAAACATCATACCCATTACACCACAGCGCCACCACTAGCTTGCGTAGTTTTTCACGGGGGGTATATATGTACAAAGCGGCTACTAACCTGTCGGCGACACCTCAAACATTTGTTCTCGTAGCATCGGCATGTGTTAGCGCTTTCGCTAGGCCAGTACATAAACTCAGGGGCGTCACGAAGGCCAAGGTAAACACCTTCAGCTTCGAACTATTCGGTTCGTCGTGTCGTGCCGCTAGAAAAATTGTAAACGTGTGCCCTCTTGAGTACTTCGACACTGTTTCACTCGCCCGAAATTCGTGGATACCAGCGTGACAAAAGGTATCCTCAGATGGCCGAAGATATGTGCATTCCATGGGCGTATGATGTGGAGCTATTTTCGTTGTTTCTGCCACGAGCTGCACGCGTCCCATGGCAGCGGCGTGTTCTGTGCTGTACGAGACCGCCTGTATTTCCATTGATGGGGTCTGTGCCTCCCGCCGCACGGAAGCCCTCAGAGACGAGGACGAAACACTGAGCAACACATCTTTATCATTTCAAAACACTGTCAGCGGCCCCTAAGCGCGAGCCGCGAGCGTGCCTGTGTCCATCGTTCTCGTCATCCACCGGCGCGCTCACCGCTACGACTCCCATAGCATATAAAAGTTACTCACGCGGATGCCCACAAGCGTGCGCAGGGTGCCTCTTCAGGTGGAAGGGGGGCGAGGGACGAAGGCTCGTCGCTGCGCCCTGTCAATGCACGAAGCAGACTCTCCCCCCCCCCCCCCCTCCCCGTGTGCACGCCTATGCAGATGCCCGAGTTACAAGGACATTGTAACGCGCCTACACTAAGTGCATTTATGGCGCGCGTACTCTCGCGAGCCAAACGCAGGTGCAGCAGCGCCTTCAGAGTAGCTGAACGATAATCTACATCCACAATTAGCACTTATTCGCAACTCGCACTTTCGCGGGGCACACAGCGATTCTATAACTCAAATTCAGTATTTAGTCGCTTTCACACTCGGAGACTACCTACAATCTTACTACCTACAATCTTACTAATTAACCTTCATTGTTAAACATCACACAAATGCATTAAAGCGAATGCGTAAGCATGCCCCAATGTCAAGTAAAACCACCACAAATTAGCGGTGACAGGTCTCCCGTTAAATAAAAATGTTAATGCACATGCACTTCGCCCTTGTGAAAGTCCATGTGTATGTGGCACTCCTCTTGCACAGATGATGTAGCAAGAATAAAAAAATGTAGTATTGCCGTCTTCTTCAACGAAACAGCTGTGATAAGAATGATAAGAAAAACAGTGTTCGCAATATTTTATTGAAATCAAAACAGTAGCAGTTCTCATGTCAGTGTAAGCATATGTATATTTCCATCTTCTTGCACAGAACCTACACCCAATACAAAACACTAAGAACATATACAGTACAGCCCAAGCACTATATATAATTCACAACAGTAAAGCAACATGAAAGTAGTGTGGCAAATCTCATCATAACGCACACTGACATGTGCACTTCACAGTGCTAGTATGTAAACACAATCCAGAGAAATGGGATGTACAAGGAACTTGGTGTCAGCCTGCACATGAAGGCAACTAAGTTAGTACAATAAGGCTAGCATTACGCTTAAGAAATATGCAACCATGCAGGGAGGCATGTTGTAGATTTTAATTGAATTAGTTTGCCCTATGCCATCAAGACATGTCACACATCATCATACAGTTCTGTTTTATGCAGAAAAGTCCAAAATAGACCTGTGTGTTGATTGTAGATCCACTTACCACAATTCGTAAAGGCGTTCAGCCATGACAGCAAAATGACAACATTGCATTCATATATGGCTGCACATACTTACTCACAAATATCTGAAAATGAACGCAGTTTTCCTAGAAATATACTTGGGAATTTGTCGCCATTATCACACAACTGCAATATACCAATACTTCTATTATACATTATTACTACAGCTATGTTTACAATATTCCCATGCCAGCCACTGTCATCTGCAACCTAAAAAGTTCTTCATCTTTAATTCCTCACTTCATGGCTTGCGCATAATTACCACATTGAAAGTTAATACCACTACCATGGCTGCAAAGTCAACCTGAAATTAGGCAATCACATGCCTAAAATTAAAAATTTCCTACAAGTAGTGGCTGGTGGCTTAGCATATTGGATTCTAGGGCTTGCTATGCCGTGTGGTTGAATAGAATTTGACCACGAATCTATAGAGCCTGTAAAGCAGTCGGGAATTGAGTTCATAGTTAAAGTGTGAAAACAAAACAGCATAGGTCGGCACTTTAAGGGAGTACTCACTCAAACTCACTCACCACAATTTTTTCAGCCTTCGCACTCACGTTCACACTCACGTCCACTCACATTCATGAGTACTCACTCACGTTCACACTCACGACCACTCACACTCATGAGTTCTCACTCACGTTCACACTCACGTCCACTCACACGCACGAGTACTCACTCATACTCAACTCACCACGTTCAAATGAGTGTGAGTGAGTGCGAGTTGAGTGCACTCATGAGTGAGTGTGCCGAGCTCCATAGGTCGGCACTTTAAGGGAGTACTCACTCAAACTCACTCACCACAATTTTTTCAGCCTTCGCACTCACTCACGTTCACACTCACGTCCACTCACACTCATGAGTACTCACTCACGTTCACACTCACGACCACTCACACTCATGAGTTCTCACTGACGTTCACACTCACGTCCACTCACACGCATGAGCACTCACTCATACTCAACTCACCACGTTCAAATGAGTGTGAGTGAGTGTGAGTTGAGTGCACTCATGAGTGAGTGTGCCGAGCTATGCAAAACAGCAACACACATAGAAATAGAAATGAAGGGAACAGGCCAATGCAGTACTAGCAACTGAAATTTAACACGTGTATGGCGTTTTTAGTTCACGTTCATACTCATTCTATGAGTGCATGGTTCTTTATTTTTGTAATTTTTTTCGCACTAAGTGCGTATAGCTTTCTGTGGTTTGCATTACACTTCAGGTCCTCGTTAGTGTAGAGTGAGGCACAGGGGAGTGTTCCCACAATACAGTGTCTTGTACACAGACAAGTGGGTGAGCAAGCTCTTGCAGCTTTGCCAGAAATGTCTTCCTGAAAATCATAGAAAAGAAGTCCATTCAAGCTTTCCATATCCACAAATATGAATGTCTTGGTAAAGACTAACACTTGACTATACTATTGCAGACCTTTAAACAGAACACGAAACAAATGCAATAGTTAGATGCGGCTAAGTAGTTTCTTGTGAACTTTTCACTTAAAGTACAGAGCGCAAAAAGCACACCACTGTAATGAAATGCGAAACAGCACCAGAAGTGTACTTTTGTCCTGTGTACCATCATTCGAGTAGTTCTAGCTGTCAATGAAGTGAGCATTATAGTGTAAAGGGGTGCAAATTTTAGTACGATTAACCTTGGAGTTAAAACGCATTTCAATAGAGGTGTAACTGCTTGAGGGCCACGTACTTAGCTTTAGGTGCATGTTAAAGAGCCCCAGGCAGTCTAACTTTCCGAAGCGCTCCACTACGGCGTCTCTCATAATCGTATGGTGGTTTTGGGGCGTTACGCACCAACAGTTATTGTCACTTACAACACATGGAACACTAGCTTCTTCATCAACCACAGCTGTTCTGTTTAGGACTGAAGATTGGGCGACTTGGTATTGATTCATGGCAAAATTAAACAGTGCACTTGTAATGACGACAATAGAAGACGTGGACAAAGTACCAGCCTGTTTACCTTGTCAGAAATTGTGTCAACAGTCAGAATACTGTGTGCTGATCATAAACACTATGGCAACAAAAAGTAAAACAAAATAACCAGAGGGAAGGAACAAGGTGATTCAACAACGAGGTTCAACAGATTCAAGTGACTTATATCAATGTGATTAAGTTAGCCTTGCACAAGTGACACATCTCCTAAATTCCATTAATATGCACATGTAACCTTGGCAAGTTCTAGTGGTGATATGTGACTAATGAAGTGACCATACAATAAAATGCATGTGCTTCAGCAAACACACTGTCTACACATCACATGTCTTACACATCATATGACCATCCTAATGTGTCATTAACATGACTTATTCCTTCTAGCTAAATGTATACAAGCTCATGATGTCAATGTGCCTTGATATGCAATTTAAGTTTTTTGTGTAGGAGACGGACAAAGCGCCCAATGCAAAATTGTCGTCAAAAAGTATTCTAACTTGCTCATAACCTGCGCATGAGAACAGAATAAATAGAAAACAAATCTGGCCTTAATGCACGTTTTACCACATGACAGCGTGATAACAGCTGTCTTTTTTTTGTTGTTGCTTAAGTGTATACTCCCTGGAAGCACTGCTTCATTCATGCTTTATCGCAAGCAAGGAAATTATATGCCGTACAAACATTCAGTTTTAAGGCGCACTCGCTTGAATTGGCTGGCCACGCCAAGCGGTCAGCCAATTCGAAACACGTATCACACATCGTTATGTGAGCTTAATGGCATTTCTTTTTTCGCTTTTCATTGCACTTTTGACGCGACGCAATGTGCAGAACAGCACCTACTGCTGCCCAAGCGACAAGGTCGCGCAAACAGAGGAAACATAAGTATTACGTACCATTTGTGTTCCTGAATGTGCCGCGAACGCGGCGCGCCCATCAGCTGCTGCTCGCTTGAGTCACCGGGCCATTGCCACACCATTGCACACGCAGTGCACGTTGCACTGTCGTTAAACCACACATTTCACGTCCCGCGACGAGAACACAGTAAGGCTGCCGGCATGAAATGTGCACACATGATCGACGCATAGCAGGGTAGTTGAAAGGCGTCCTTCACAAAACCGACGTTATCCCATGACCGCTTCGCTTCGCTATCACTCACGCACGCCGCTGGGGGCCAGCCTGCGGTAGTAACCGCTGTCATTTCGGAACTTCTCGCGTTTCTCGAGACTCTGTTCTCGCGTTTCTTTCTTTTTGCTTTCTTTTTTCCCCTCTGCGCGCGCATGCGTGCGATGGTTGTTCCGCTCTTATCGCCGCCGTGCGAAGGTCAAAGGCGCTTCGTCCCTGTCAGAGCAGCCGCTTGAGGAGAGTCGCGTTTTTTCTTTCGTTTCTCTTTTTTTTTTTTCGCCGGGTTTTTTCAACACCGGATCTTATTCCGTGCGTTGAGGCACGCCGCCTGTGCCCAATTCGTCATCCAAAGGGGTATACTGAGTGTGCATGCGGTGCCGATAGGCCACATCGAGGGTGTACACGCCCTACTTTAGTTTAACTTCGATTTGATGGTAAAACAACATAAGCGAAGTCATTCTGTGGTCGAAATGCATCGTGAACCCGAGCCCAGCGGTAGTGTGCATTCCGTACAACAATGTGCATCAGTCGACGAGACGAAGCAATCGTTGATTAGCACGTTCATGAATTTATTAAGCACTTTGAGAAACACTTCTTTCGCCCGCGCAGTTGCATACATGCACGCCAGCACTGAAGGCACTATAGCTTCGGATAAAATAAAGGGAAGATATGCTCGAGAAAGTGAAATAGGAGTTTTCTGTCCTTGAACTCCATTTGACAAAATGGCGTCAGATCGTGAATTTACCTCCTTTCTTCCACCTTTTGTCCCCATAATTTCTCAAGGAAGTAAAATTGAGGACGCAGAACTTTATCACACCGATCTTAATACTCCCTAAGGGAGTACGGTCCCAAATGAAGGTAGTATTAAGCCCTTAAAACGCCCAATTCGGCTAGTTTGTGTTTACAGTGTGGTGCGTGTTGCTTGAAGAATGGTTTCGTTGAAACAGCCCGTAAGTAGACGACGGACAAGAAAAGTAGTACACAGGACTAGAGCTGTGCGCCGCCGCGCCGCGCCGCCGCCGCTGCCTGTTTTTGCTCATGCCGATCGCGCCGCCGCCGAAATTTTCAGAGTGACCACGCCGCCGCCGCCGCCGCGCAATATCTTCGGCGCGCCTCCGGTAGCCTTTCGTTTTAACCCGAACGGAGAACCGGGGCATAAAATACATTACTTCACTTGGCAAGCTTTTCTCGATGTGTCGGTGTAATGGACTCTCCATTTAGCCGCCGCTGATTGGAGGAAGCTCGGCCAGCAGCGTGCCCCCCTCTTTCCGATTCTTCCTCTTCAACGTCAATATTACGTCATGAAGTTTTCACAACTCTTGACTCAAATTAGAGGAACGGAATGTGCTTCAACCATAGAGGGAAAATATAGTCGAGAGCACGCCTAGCATCCATAAGTTAACCTCCTCCGAAGCCACTACCACTTCGGGTTCGTGTCACAATTCCCATCATGCTCTTTTTTGTTTTCCTTTTTCATGGTGAGCTCATGTGTAAATAAAAGAAAATTCACGAGCGAACGGCTCACGTGCACAGACCAACCCCCTCCGACGCCCCTACCCCCTCGTGCTCCAAGCTCTGGTGAAAGTTTCCAGCATGCTCCTGTTTCATTTTTTATGGCTGGGGAGTTATTCTCGATGTGTCACCCTAGTGAACTGTCCATTCTGGCCGCAGCTCATTGGCAAGAGTTCAGTGACCAGTGCGCTCCCTGTTTCCGGATCATCTTCCGGAACGTCATTTTGATGCCACAAAGCTTTCACAACTCTCGACACTATGAGAGGGACGAAATGCGCTTAAACGCAACGAATTTCGTTCACTTTCTTCTTACGCTGGGAATGTGCTGACGGGTTCGGTGCATTGACGTGGTATATATATATATATATATATATATATATATATATATATATATATATATATATATATATATATATATATATATATATATATATATATATATATATATATATATATATATATATACACAATGTATACCAGGGGCGCCGTAGTAGGGGGCTTCGGAAATTTTGACCATCTGGTGTTCTTTAACGTGCACTGACATCGCACAGTTCACGGGCCTCTGCCATTTCGCCTCCATCGAATTGCGACCGCCGCGGCCGGGATCGAAGCGGCGACCTTCTCGTGAGCAGTCGTCGAGCACCCTAACCGCTACACCACCGTGGTGGACGCGTCGACGTGGTCAAGAGCAAGCATCACGGCCAACCGCTTTTTCGAGTAACTGAATGCGCTCTGCCGAAATGGACTGTGAACATCTTCTTCAGATGGCCACATCGAGAGTACCTTTCCGTAAGTTGTTGTATATATATTTCTTTCCTCCAGAAGTCTCAAGAGTATTGCCTGACCTCAACGCTGCGGCGTCCTACAGCCTTAAAGGAGACGATCCAACTCACTGGATAGCATATTCGTGGAGTCTCGGGGCTACTACATTGTACATAGATAAATCAAATAGATAAGTAATATATATCGATGGTTTAATGCGCTTTTTTTCCTTACTTTTTTTACTCGAGTAAGTCGATAAATAAATAAAGAAGTAAAGGCAATGAAACACTTACAATAACCGATAGCTGAGCTAATTGGTAGGTATTCATGTTAAAAAGACACGGCGTGAAAACACAAGAGTTTTAGTCAAGAGAGTGACCAGTTATCTCTCACGTTGACCATCACGCGCAACTGACTGATCGGTATCGCCTCTTGCCCGGGAATGCGCACATACGTGTTTTAAGTGCGGAGCAGTTTAAGGGCCTGGGCTGTTGTATGGAGTCATCGCATGCTGTCGTCGAATGCTGTCGTAGCTTGACGTAACGCAGGAAAAACCACAAATAGTATAGCCATCTGTCGTATATTGAGCGGCCGCTCGCGCCAAGGAGAAGTCTTCTTCCTCTAGTTCTTCGAGCACATTGATGATGATGTTAAGTGCGGAGCAGTTTAGGGGCCCGGGTTGCCGTATGCTGTCGTATGCTGTCGTCGCTTGGCATAACGCAGGCAAAGCCAGGTATAGAAATAGAAGAAAAGGAATCAAGCAAAAAATAGAAAGAGAGAAAAATAAAGGAAAAAAATAGGAAGAATAGAAAGAGCAAGAAAGAGAAATAAATAAATAAATAAAGGGAGAGGAAGAGATCAGTAAACATTGAGAAAAAAAAGTCACAGTTTCACCGCAAGGGTGAAGCAATGAATGCGATAGCAACAAATTGTAAGTTATACGAAGAGAGGCTGGCAGCTAACTCTTTTGGATCCGATCTCACGCAACTCTAGAAAACGCTGGTTTAAGAGCATACGGCCGCTCCAGGGACACTCTGCTCACCGCATTCTCTTCGCGTTGAGAGCGCAGCACCTAGAAGGGTACACCGGCCGCCCGCTGTCGGCCGCTGAGAAGGGGAGATAACGCGCGCGCCCGCGACGACCGCGCTCGTAAAATCGAAGGTCGCTCGAGGGACCCTCCCCCTCGCGTCTTTTCCCGCTCACGAACGACGGGCGGGGCCGGTTATATAGATACATATACATACACGAAAGATGACGGCGGCGGCCAACGTTGGCGGCGACGCCGACGGCGAAAACCAGCCGAGAGTGTCCATATAATTGCTATCGCAATAAAAAAAAAAGAAACAGAGAAAAAGAAAGAAAGAGAAGAGGAAAGAAATGAAAAAAAAAACTGAAGAGAAACAAAGAAGGCTGCCCAACTACGCGCTTCCTTCAGGTTTGGCACCACTGGTGCAAAGGTGTTAATTTTTTTTGTCTATTCTTATTTTCGGCCGCTGTACGATTTTTCAGGTGGCGGCGTTTGCTTCTTGCGTGCGTGTTTGCACACCCTGTCTGTATAACGGCCCCAGTACAGCCTCTGAAAATGCAATATCGAGCGCGGTATCCTCCCTTGGCATTACGCCAGAATGGTGATTCACGTGACATGATTAGAGCAAATACTTTCTATTGGTCCATACACGAGAAATATCAGTTGTGAATTGTCTCCTACCCTGCTTTGCCATGGATTTGCCCACCCGTTCTTCTTCACCTCGCGTGATTACCGTGCGCGATGAACTTATTTTGCACTGTTTTGCGAGTTTCCGATTACGGAAGGCGAAATAACAGAGTGCAGCCAACAAGCTCGAAATTCTGATGGGTTCAACGCTTAGTGCTCCAGTTATAGACGTGCTTTATGAAGAAATAAGTGTCGAGGAGATATGGAATGGAACGAATGGAAGAGGAACCAAATTATTTTATTCTTCCAACGCACGGACTCTTTACAGTGAAGACGATGCAGCTCTCCAAAAAATAGGCCAACCCGCTTCGACTGTTACTGTATACTTTTTGATTGCAATAACAATTATATGGACACTCTGTTCAGGTTTTCTTTGTCGCTGTCATGTTCCTTATGAACCCCAAATCGGTAACTTTTGTTCGCGCGTTGCATGCTGTACCCGCTAGAAAAAAAGCTCGCGAGTGCTAGCGCGGAACACGGCTGGAGCATAGATGAAACAAGCTGCCCATCTCCATCGTACGTAGGGCGCATGCGATTACTACATCACACCGCGTGCGAGGCCTGCCATCGGTTGCTCCTCAACAAGAAAGGAAGCCTTGTCCGTCTTTCGCTGGGCGAAGGAACATGATGAGATGTCGGGGGGGGCTGCGTGGCTCGATATCCGCACCTGTGAACTTGGACTTATAGTCCAAGTTCACAGGTCGCGGTCGCGAGCGCTGGCACGCGCGCTATCTCGGCAGGCATCAGCAAACGCGTCTCGTATACCCTTCTACGCGCTATCATCTCACCGCGTCGTGCTGTGACCACTGATACGACAAACTGCATGAGAACAGCTTCTTCCCCGGGAGCGGCCGTATTCCCATCCACCAGTGTTTTGCAGTTTCGCGAGATCGGATGAAAAAGAGTTAGCTGCTAGCATTAGTTTGTTATAACATTACGACATGTTGCTGTCGCATTTACTGCTTCGCCCTTTCAGGGAAACAGTTTTTTTTTCAAAATTCAAGAGACAAACTTCCTTCCCGAAAAACTCTTGAATCATGAATCTACCCCCCCCCCACCCCCCGCGCGCCGCGCCGCCGCCGATCCGATGAACCCCGCGCCGTTGACGCGCCGCCGCCGGAGGTGGAAACACCGGCGCGCCACCGCCGGCGATTTTGGTTCCGGCGCACAGGTCTACACAGGACATGCGCTGAACTCGCCACTGCAGTTCAACACATGTCCTGCGCACTTCCTGTCCGTTTTCTACGAACGAGTTGTTTCGACCAAATGAACTTTGTGCATGTCTCTCAACATATCGTCAGTATATTGTTTCACAAAACTGTTGAGACGAGCTAACGCACGACCCACAGTTCGATGTTTGATTTACTTGTTTTATAGGCACTTTGCTAACCAGCTTTTAACATGAAAATGCTTTATGCCGGGGTCCACCAAGAACACAGTGACGAATTACCGTCACGGAAATAACGTCGTAAAAACGCATATGATCAGATGACAGAGAAAAACTTGAAGAAAAAAGTTAAGTCAACGGGCGTCGAACCCAATGCCTCTCGGTCCACGCCAACAGATGCCGGGCACGCTATCAACTGCGCCACGTTGACATACGCTGGAGTACATAGAAGCACGCCTTTTATATTTCACACTTTCTTCTCACAGTGCTCTTGTCCGTCAGGTTGGTGTCTGCGTCTGGGAGTGGTAAAATGAAGTAATGCATCATGACCATGACCTCCACGATTACCTCCTGCAATGCATCGTTGCTACCAAGGAGGTTAAAGGTTGCTACGCGTGCGTACCAATCGGCGCCTTTCTAATTGGATTAGTGCAATTTTTTCAACCTAGTACATTTCTAATTGGATTAGTGCAACCTAGTACATGTAATTATACTAAATTACAAGCTCGTTTGAAGATTTGTCTATTTATATCACACATCAGCGCGTGGCGCGCTGAGTTCGGGTAGAAATTACATCTCAGTGATTACATCTTAATGATATTCAGTTAACACACATAACGGAATGTCCATCATTTAACCACGTTATGTTGTATGTAGTGTATGCTGATACTTCCCCCCTTGGTAAATGGTCTCTGCAAGCGCACGCGCTTCTCGTAGGCTTACGTACGTGTGCACGTTACTTGGCGGAAGTGCGTGTCTGAGTTAGCACTCGCACAACGACATACATCCGTGCGTGGGCATGCACTTTTGAGTGTGTCGATACACCTGCAAGGTTTCTATGCTTACACTTCACGTTGCGAATACAAGGCAAAATTCCTTAATTGTCCACGAAGGCGCGTGGTATAACCCTTTCCTGCCCGAGAAAAAATATAATAGAAAAGTTGCTAACTTCCTCAAAAAATTATTGATGTTTGCTCTATTGTAATTAAGTTTTCAAAGGTTAAACTGTAAGAATTGGAGTTTTTGCCCAAGAAAACAGACCCGCACATATGTGCGGGCTGGGCTTTTATTCATGTGATTCACTGCAGCGAGGAATACACTCATAACGCCTAAGACAAAGCAAAAAATGCGTGGTCAGCGCTGCGAATGCAACATTTTAGAGCACTGTGTGTCACTTGTGAGGCACAGGTATAAGTTGCACTTCATACAACGCGTCCTTCAACAAGAAGCTACACTTGACATTGATGTGTAGATGTCAAGGTGATGTGTAGATGTCAGTGATGTGTAGATGTCAAGGTGTATACTGATCGCCAGTGGTACGTATAGCTGAGTCTGATCGCTTGGCCATGCCGGGCGCCTTTTGCACTTTAGTAAAGTTGTCCAAGGATTGATCTTGTGACACATTTTTCGTTCCGCTTTCGATTCTTGGGCGCCTGATGACGAGCAAAGTTCCTCAGAGATCGGATGCAGCGCATGATTAGGTCCATACCTAAAGCTGCTTGATCTTTTGCGCACTTACTTGCAAAGTTGTTGTATGTGTACAACTAAGGCACACTGCCGTTTTGTCAGCAGCAAATTCAAAGATCGTTGCATTAAATTAGTGTGAGAAAGTCGGCAAATGAGTCTTGACAACAACAAGAACGTCGGCTGTCTCACCACTTCCAAGCAGGTGAGGTCTTGCAGCCGAATGTGTTCTTCCAAATGACATCAATTTGACTGAAACTGACAGGATAGGGTGAGTGGTAACCCGACCCAGTTATTACGAAGGCGACTGCTCAAAAACTCGCCTTCCATACTCCAGTTTTCATCACTAAGTTGGCTCGAACCACGAATATGAATATCAGTCAATTCGTCAACGTGGTCCCTACCCAATTCTGACGCAAGACATCAGGAGGCTCAATATCTCTTCTATGTCTTCATCATCCTCTGGTTTAAAAATCTTGGCATGTGAAAAAAAAAGAAAATTCAGCGCCCACAGAAACTTGTTTCCTAAGTTAGATAATTTTAGCGATTTTAACCCTCAATGTTACTTATTATCCTTAGAATTTCAGTGGCGATACTGAAACTCTATATGATAGGCAAAGTAAAATCTAATTCACTGAAATATAATACATGTTGTCCCAACACATTCACAAAATTAATATTTTCTGCGTAATTGGTGATCACGATTCACGCGCATCACTTCGCGTCGCTAACTTCAGATATAAGAAAACATTAGGAAACAACAACCAAAGAAGTGCCAATAAGATGCCAAGAAAGCTATTCGCAATAAAAAGACAGAATGAGCAGCCGCAACCACGCGCGAGGGAGCCAACCTGTGCGCTCTTCCGTGCACTTGACGAAGACTAAAGCCCAGCCCGCACAAACGTGCAGGTGACTTTGTCACGCTTGAGTACACAGCGTGTGTGGTAAGAACGCGCTAATTTTTTAGCGAAGAATGTTTTTCTAAGTCTTAATATTCCTTTCATATGCATACACTCCCGAGAAAAAAAATTATAACAAGAAGGAGCGTTGATTTACACGTCTGAGGTAGCTGCTCTCGGCGCACGTGCTCAGACGGCATTTTTTGTGGAAGATTACTCGCCCTCTGGTGTCGAAATTATTCAACTACTGAAACAGATGTATTCCCGTAACCTTAGACTTCAGCGGCACAGAGCTATGAAACCGAAACTGAAACAGGTGCCGTTTCGTGAGCGTCTCTATTGACCCACTCGTTTGTGCGGGTCAGGCCGCAAAGGGATAACTGACTTCCACAACAATGAGATTCTGTTCACGACTGTTCACGAATAGGAAATGAGTGCGTCGCTTGATATCTGAAAACGTATTGATCATAATTGCAAATCGAGGAGCACCCTGCGCCGTGTGAGTGAAGATATATATTTTATTCCATGATCTAAGCCATCTCCCCTCCCCCTTGCGGTAACGCCTTTGGGCGCGGGGTGGGATGGGGGGTTACTTTATGAATAAAGGAAAAACAATGTATTTATCGAGCGGCATAGCAAGTGCTATATTTCGCCGGTTTGTTGATGGCGCATAAAAACTAGCTTAATTAGCAATTTGGCAAACCATAAGTGCGCGCTTTATATTTTCACAGCACGGCGCGCGGCAATTAGATCCCCTTTCATGCCCATCAAAAATGCAAAAGCCCAAACCAAGTGCAAGCACCGACGCCCCACTTGACGCATTCCGCTGCGGCTCCATCGGCTCTATACAATGCATGCCGCTGTGTCCCTCCGCCTGGCTCCAGAAAGGCGGTTGCCATCGCAACCTCGCAACTACCAGCATGTATTTAATGCATTTTCGGGTTTTCTCTCGGCTGGCGGCGGTGGCCTCTCTGTGCGAGAGCGAAAGTAAGTTAACTGCCATGAGCTACACTAAGTTTCTTATGTAAGCGGACAAAACAAGCGATTGCAGCGCCATTCACATCCAATAAGCTCTGCGTTGACTGCCATCACTGTTCAGAGCGCCGTCTCGACAACCATTGCCTGGTATTCAGCCCAAGCTCGTGGAAGGATTCGCTACTGTATTGTAGGATTCCGGCGCTGAGGGCGTCTGAGCTGTCTGAGTGGCTGAGTCCTGTTCAGACGCGGAGAGCCGATTTAGATTGGCGCGCTTTCGCGTAGGCAGTCGGATGAGTTTCTCCGCTGACGGACGGTCAACAACACAGCGTGGTTTGTTTCTGGGCGTCGTTCTTGGCGTACGCTTGATCTCGTTCCAAGGTGAGCGTTTCGCGATAACGTCTTACTTTGCTTAGTGGGATGAAAACCGTTTTTTCCCTTACCATTTACATCTGGGCTCGCGTGGTGCGTGCTATTTCCGGCATTGTTCGCTCTCGCGTGCTCTCCGCATTCGGCAGCTTTCATTCGGTTGTGTCGCTGTACATCGCTAAACCAAATTTGGAACTTCCTTTTGTTTTGCGTAATCAATTATAAAAAAAAACACAGCATATCCACGGAGTGAATGATGATGAGTGGGCGAAGCTGCGGAGGCTCATCGGCAAACCGTGAATCTTGCGTGAATTCTGCCCGGTACGTCATCACCAACGTGAGATCGGGCGCGTTTATACTAAAGGGTCGATGAGAGTTATGGTGACTGAAGCAATCATGGTTACACCGTGAAATCTTCAGTGGTTTCGCCCAGCAGTAATCAAAGCGATAGTGTGTGTGAAATTTTATTCAAACTTGAACGACCGGTCGTCGTCCATGGTCCGCCAAGCAGCACGATCCGGCAAGCGCACTCGTACTGCTCGTACGGCGGTCCGCGCGATCGGAGAGCAGCTGCACCGCCAACGCCATCTAGCGTACCTTCACCCAACCGCCATATTGTACGCATGTCTATAGGACAGCGCCCTCTCGGAAACGAGACGAGAACTGGAGATGACGACACCATACCCACGGAGTGAATGATGATGAGTGGGCGAAGCTTCGGAGGTGCGTCGGTAAACCGGTAATCTTCCGCGAATTCTGCGCAGTACATCATCAACGACGTGAGATGGGGCGCATTTATACTATAGGGGCCATGAGAGTCATGGCGACTCGCAGCTCACTTTAATTTTACATGTACGTTGTGAATTTTTTTATTGTATAATCACGCACAGGAGACATCTCACACAGGCACTACCTTGGAGGTCGAAATCCAGTACCTACTGGCTACTCAGAGTGCATGGACAACCGAGGACCGCCGAGGTAATGCCATTAGGAGCTTCGCCCCTAAATATATTCATCATATACAAGTACTAAACGAGAGGTGGCTACATACAACGGGGACGCACGACCCACGGCTTAAGGAGCTTCGCCCCTAAAAAACACTAAAAGTGAATTTCAACGTTAGTGCCGATATCGTTGTGATGTTCCGAAAAGAGTTGTATGCGCATTAAGGTCTTAGAGCCCGCTGCGCTGTAGTTCAGAAGCAAAGTTCGCGAGGAGAAGGAGAAAAGAACGCTGCCTTGAAACACGCCGCCTTCTCCAAATAGATAAGGGGTTCTCATGCAGGGGAGACTAAGGTAGAGCGAGCCGTTATGGCTGTACGCGTCACTTGTTTCGCACGCTTGTAGAGTTGCGCCCTAACAACAGCTACGCGTTAGAAAGTGTCAGTGCGCGGCGTGTAGACTCGGCCTCAGTTCGGATTCCGCGTCAAGACGCGATCCGGCCTCCTTGACGCTGACGCTTAGGACCAAATGCTGACTTCTTCCGGCGTGTTCGTGTGGTTTGGGCTTACCTCCTCGACTGAGGCTGGTGCTTAGCATCACTTGCTGGCGCGTCCCAACGCCTACTTGTGTTTGGGCTTACAGGTCGGTGTAAGGTCGTGCTCTGCGAGACCCCCCCCTCCTGCCAACGCCCACATTCCCGGGCTTGTAATGTCGCGCTCTTCGGGACACCCCCCCCTCCTTGCCAACGCCCACATTCCTGAGCTCGAGGGACAAGGTATAGAGGGTGCGCCCCCCAAGCTATGCGGGTGCGTCGGACGTGACTCACCCCTCTGCGCCTTGCTTGGGATTACCTGCCCAACCCTTTTGCTCCTTCTGCTACCTGCCCGATCCTGGCCGGTGCCGATGACCGCAGGCAACGCGGAATGATGGAGGAGGGGGGATACAGGGGATAAAAGGAGCGGCCCAAGAGACCGCGACGTCTTTTGCTACTGGAAAGCTTGCCGGCTAGACACCGGCACTGCAGCTTACGGCCCCACTGAGGGTCGTTTTCCCTTTACATTTTTGTCATATTCCTGTACATAGTTTTGTACATAAAGTTTGTTTTAAAACGTCCAGCGGCGAAGGCGTCTTCTTCCGAGGCAACGTCACGAAGACGGCGGCGATCTCCATCGCGAAGCGTGGGCCCGGCCTTGCTTCGCGCCCAAAGAACCTGACCGAACGCTCCACGAGTTCGGACGAAAATTTACTGTCGGGTTGTCTCTACGTAGATGCATTGAAGCGAGAGGCAACGCAGTGCACTTGCCCACCTAGTCTTGTCCGTTGTTCACCACGCCAGTATTTCGACAGTGGTTTCCGCTGTCATCGTGTGTGATCTGTTCATGTTTACCAATGCGCAAAGGACACCATGTTTGTTCATATAGTAAGCGAATTCTCATTGTAATACATACGTGCAGTAAAACTAAATCTCTCTAACGTAATTATCTAATGCGTTGGTATTGCTGTGATTGCTGGGCTTTTCGGGTAGAAGGACTTTTCAAAATATTTGACAGAGTGTAAGAGCAACGGGCATGCGCGTATGCAGGGGACAATGAGCGCAGGCTTGAAAGAGGACCATTCTTCCGGGAAACTGAAGCTTGTGTCGAAGCACTCTCCAAAAAGTGTCGTTCGGAAGAGGTTTCTTTTGGTAGTTGATTCGAACACTTTGTCTCCAGCAGGACACGTGCAATGCAAAGAGTGCAAAAGCTTTCTGAGCTTTGATACCGGTAAGACCGGAACGTCTCATCTCAACAGGCACAAGTGCAAGTCAACGGAAGGATCTGCTGTCTTTACTTCTTTCTTTTCTGAAAAAAGCCTGCGGTTCCTTCCGGTTTAAAGGAGAGCTTGACGACTTCATGCGTCCGATGGTGCGCTAAAGATATGAGGCGCTTCGACGTCGTGAGAGATGAAGGGTTTTTGAAAATTGCTGATGAACTTGTCGCCGCCGGTGCCCGGTACGGAACACTATCCGCCAAAGAATTACTTCCACATCCCACGACAGTGTCCCGCAAGGCAGCTGAAGTGGCCAGTTCTTTACGAGAAAGGCTGAGGCCAGAAATCAAGGCAGCGATAGAGGATGGCCGTTGTTCAATGACTGTCGACCCGTGGACTGATGACTATAAGAAAACGGCGTACACCACAGCCACTGTTCACTATGTGAACGACGATTGGGAACTGAATAACTTAGTACTGTTTACAAGCGATTTCCCTCCCGAAAAGAAGACAGGTGACAACATTCGAAGAGAGCTTGTGCGCAGATGCGCAAAGTTTGGACTGGATGAAAGCCTCCTAGAAAATGTCGTGTTCGTGTCCGACCAAGGAGCCAATGTGATCAGCGCACTTCGCCCATAGAAGAGGGTCAGCTGCACAGCACACGTCCTCAATACGGTCCTACGCCACACTTTTGACGATGACATCTTGGGTGAAGACCTACGACACGTTCGTGCACAGTTACAAAATGTGAAGGCTGTCGTCACTTTTCTAAAGCAGAGTGGCCTTTCCAGCCAGTTACCCCATGGAGTAAATCAAGAAGTGAGTACCAGGTGGAATTCAAAACTAGCTATGCTGACCTCTGTGTACATGCAGTACGAAGAAATTGAAGCACTTCTGGATTCCAGAGGCAACCCGATGATGGAAGAAGTGAGCAAAACTGCACTAAAGGAGATAATTGACTTTTTAACACCATTCAAAGAGGCAACCGACATGCTTGAGAAAGAGAAGCGGCCTACCCTGCCCCTTGTTTTGCTCTGCAAGACAAAGCTGGAGAGACATTTGACTTTAGCTCCAGCTGAGTCATCAACAATAGCTGCATTAAAAGTGAGGGCAAGACAGTTTCTTCAGCGGAAACTGGAGCTTAGTGAGCTGCACAAGATGGCGACGTTTTTCTGGCCGCCCTTTCGCCAGCTGCACGCGCTCGAGGAATAGGAAAGAAGCGAAGTGTACGCGTCAGTGAAAACAAGAATGTTCGCTATTCCGACAAGTTCATTGCCATCTGATGGATGCGCTGCTGAAACCTGCTACGAGAAGCCCACAAAGAGGAGGCTTATAGATGACTTTGAAGAGTGGCACGACGTTATGGAGCCTCAGACACGAAGGGATGAATTGGCAAGCTATTTGAATACCACAGAGGTGTGCGAAGACTTCGGAAGTCTACTACAGTGGTGGAAGTCTAAAAAACACGAGTTTCCCCGCCTTTCACTTCTCGCAAAGCAGATTTTGTGCGTCCCTGCAACCAGTGCCAGTAGTGAGAGAAACTTCAGTGCTGCAGGTTGTGATGAACGAGCGCAGGACGTGCTTAAAGCCAGAATCTCTCGACAATGCAGAATCCAGACGTGCTTAAAGCCAGAATCTCTCGGCAGTGCTCTCGTAACAAGGTTGCAGTGCTCTCCTGTATCAGATTCCCCTCTCTTGCGGAAAGCAGTACGTCGGACAGACGGGGCGCTGTCTGAATGACAGGTTACGAGAGCACTTCAACCTTGTAAAGAAGGGTAACGATGGCTGGCCCGCGATGCATTGCAGAGCTTATGGGTGCGCCCCAAATTTTGAAAACACCAAGGTGTTATCGACTAACCGTGATGAACTAACAAGACTAATAGTAGAAGCCGCCAAAATCGCAATGTTGGGTAGCGATTGTGTAAGCACGCCGTCCCTGTTCCTGTCAGAAAAAGAATTGTATTTTTTGAACGCGCATTAGTTTTGTGATTGGTGCGCATATCCTGTTTAATATGTTATGATAAGAAAATAACAGTTCTCTGCTTGTCTCTGTTAAAATCAGAATGACAAAAAAAAGTACGTCTCTGCGCATGACATCTGGCTGTAGCGTTTGAGCATCACCACGGTATATATTCGTGCTTCGGTTGAAAAAAAGCCATTTTGTTGAAAGTTAGCGCACGTGTTGTGTCCTGCCTTCTCGTCCTTGTGTCATTTCGCGCTAAATTTTTTCCTAATGTCTTACCAACAAGGCCGAATTGCTCCCCTTGTCGAGTTACCCCCTCAGGAATACGCGGCCGAGCTTTGGCTGTTAACCAAGGGGAAACCGATGAAGGCTTAGATCATAGCCTGCACAACTGGACGCTAAGAACGACGTGGGAGGAAACTTTGAAGCCCTCAATACGACGCGACTTCTCGTGGAGAGGTCTTGACGCATCAATGCTTCTTGACACTGATTCACCGGTGTGCGTCGTGTCCCGCCAGCTTTTAGATGCGAAGCGTCTTATGCTCGGGGCTGTGTCCGTCCCTCCCGTGTCCCGCGTCCGGTCACTTTCATGAAGTAGGGAAGCACCCACTATTCGATCCAGAACACTGTTGTACAATAAGGCCGTCAACCACCACCACAGTTACCAGAGTCATAGCCGAGAGCACAGACTGGCTGCTTAGCAATGGCTAGGGATGTGGTGGGTGCAAGCAAAGAATAACACGCACTACCGGTGGTGTCTGCCGCCTACATTGACTCCATTCCTTGATCTTGCTCGCATGTGCTTGCGGAGGCTTTGTCTGTCCCTCCTTCCCGCGTCCCATACCCCCTCTCTCTCCTCTCCTACGCTCGCCGCCATTCTCTCCTCTAGAAATCCTCTACTCTACGGAACGGCGCCCGCGTCCCATTGACTCCATTCCTTGATATTGCTTGCATGTGCTTGTGGGGGCTTTGTTCGTCCCTCCTTCCAGCGTCCCACACCCAGAGCGCATGCGCGTCCCCTCCCCCTTCTCTCACCTCTGGTACGCTCCCCCTTTCTTTCCTCTAGAAATCCTCTAATGTACGGAGCGGCGCCCGCGTCCCACACTTCAACAGCGCATGCGCGTCACCTCCCCCTCTCTCCTCTCCTACGGTCGCCCCCGTTCTCTCCTCTAGAAACTCTCTACTCTATGGAGCGGCGCACACGACAGGTGCTCTCTCCTCCCTCCTACGCTCCCCCCCCTTTCTCTCCTCTAGAAATCCTCTTCTCTATGGAGCGGCGCCCGCGTCCCACCCCGCCACAGCGCATGCGCGTCCCCTCCCCCCCACTCTCTCCTCTCTCCTGCGGGACCCCCCGTTCTCTCCTCTAGGAATCCTTTACTCTACGGAGCGGCGCGCACGACAGATGGTGCGACAGCTGCATACTCCGCTGGGGGGCGCCACGGTAGTTGCGCGGTACGAAAATGACGGGGCGCGCGCGCCTCATTCTCTCCTGTGCAGCGCCGCGATCAGCGCTCGGGCCGCGAAGCGGGAGCGGCGACGTTTCTTTCGCTCAAGCTAACCATTTCTCCGCTGCTTCGTATCCCTACATGTTTCCCTTTAGCGGGAGATGCGGATGTTTTAGGGGCGAAGCTCCTTAAACGAGACCTGGTCGGTTGTCGATCGTCGATCCATCCTCTGTACCACCCCGTTTGTTCCCTTATCGAAGCATAGAGGGCGCTGTCCCATAGAGATGCATGCAAACTGCAGTTGGGTGACGATATACTAGATGGCGCTGTGCGCATTCTCTGTCGTCATCTCCATTTCTCGTCTCGTTTCCGAGAGGGCGCTGTCCCATAGACATACGTACAATATGGCGGTTGGGGGGAAGGTACGCTAGATGGCGTTGGCGGTGCAGCTGCTCTCCGATTGGCTGCTGCGCGGGCTGCGCGGGGTTGCGCCGGGCGGCGAGAGCCCGCTATCTCTCATTCCCCGGAACGTCGCCGTACGAGTGCGCTTGCCGGATCGTGCTGCTTGGCGGACCATGCACGACGAAGAGTGCCGGGTGCGGAAGGCCGCTGCGGCTCGTGCTCGTCGGCAGCATCCCGAGGAGCGAGCTCGAGAGGCCGCCGCGACGCGGGAACGGCGCCAGGCGGATCTCACACAGACTATTGCTTTGATTACTGCTGGGCGAAACCACTGAAGATTTCACGGTGTAACCATGATGGCTTCACGAGCTTCGCCCCAACTCTTCATCATTCTCCCCGTGGATATGCTGTGATTTTTTTATTTGAGCAGCACAAGAACGCTTGGCCTCCGCTGAGGACATCTCCTACAAAGCTGCCATGCGATTTGTGAAAATTGCCAGTTGTTGAAGCGATCATGTTGCCGGTATCGTACCACAGTGCACCCCTAGAATGCCTCTTGATAGTGCTAGATTGCTCCTGTCCAACTTTATGTGGCCGAGCTCTAATTCACCTTCTGAGCGACGCCGGCTCCTTTGTTCTTAGCCCCTCAGCTAAGCCACCGACTGCAGAGCCGTCTACCACTACGCAGGTCCATTCGGGTGTAATCTCCTAGTTTCCAGATGTCTTCAACTCGGACCCGCGGCGCTCATGCAGCTGAAGGAAGGAGTCACGCCCAAGTTCTGTAAGGCCCAATATATTCATTTCGCACGACGCGACACAGTATTTGAAGAGCTTGATAGGTTGATCCCCCGTATTCAGAAACGCTCCTCGACTTGAACTTGACTTGCCACGGCCCTCAATGCAGCACAAATGCGTTTCGAACGCGCTGTCTTTAGGCGGTGCCAAGGCAGCACAAACGCATTTCAAAAGAGCTGCCTTGAGGCGGTGGCAAGTGAAGTTCAAGTCAAGGAGCATTCCTGAATACGGGGGTAAGCGTGTTGTCACTAGTGCCGCATTCCGAGTGGGTTACGCCTCTTGTACCGGTGGTTAATGTTGAATTTCAATGGTAGATCCAGATCAACTGTTTCTGCACGGAGTGGAGCAATCACATTCCAGTGGCGGATTGGGATTGATAGCTAAACCCCGCAATAACGTAGCGTCCCGAGACAGTGATAGGAACTGCATATATTTCGCGTTTTTGACGAGCGCGTTTGCCGAGACGCGGTCTGCTTGGCTGAAAAACGACGGTGAAACGTTGACGCATCTTCAAGTTCCGCTGAACCGATTTGCCGCGTCCCACACCACCACAGCGCATGCGCGTCCCCTCCCCCCTCTCTCCTATCCTACGCTCATCCCCTTTCTCTCTTCTAGAAGTCCTCTACCTCTACGCAGCGGCCCCCCGCGTCCCACACCCCCCAAAGCACATGCGCGTCCCCTCCCCCCCCTAACTCTTCTTTCCTACGCTCACCCCCTTTTTCTCCTCTAAGAATGCTCTAGTCAACGGAGTGGCTCCCGCGTCCCACAGCTCATGCGCGTCCCCTTTCTCTCCTCTCCTACGGTCCCTCCCCCTTCTCTCCTCTAGGAATCCTCTACCGCGGTATGAAAATGACGGAGCACGCGCGCCTCATTCTCTCTCCTGTGCAGCGCCGCGATGAGCGCCCGGGCCACTGTCGCGATACGAGGGCGGCGACGTTTCTCCCGCTCAAGCTAACCATCTCCCCGCTGCTTCGCATCCACACATGGTTCCCTTTAGCGGCAGACGCGGAAGTTTTTTAGGGGCGAAGCTCCTTAGGGCATAGGCTAGTCCCGCGTCGTTGTCCTTGTCGTCGTCGTAGCCAACCCTGTGCGATGACGATGACGCTGCCATCACGGCACAGCACATGGAATGTACCCACTATGCGTCATAACGATGACGCTGATGGCGATAGAGAATAAGCGTCGTAGCCACCTCTAGGTCTCAGAATGATCACTAGATGGCGCGGCGGTGCCATCTAGTGATCGACCACATGCAACCCACAACCATCCGAGGAACCTGCATCGATCTCGTCTTTGCAAACTTCCCACTACGACCCATCCAAGAACCCCTATCCCTCCACTTCACCGACCATAAAGCCGTTATAATGAAGGTGGAACGGAAGCCACGGCTTATGTAAACGGTAACCACCACGGCTCACGACCAACGAAGAAAACACGGCTTCAGTACGAAAACGGAACATCACATCTCACGAATGAATAAAATTTCTTCTACACAAATCTACACAAAGTGTTTGTCACGTCTTTGATGATGTACTGGGCAAGACTCCCGAAAGATTCACGGTTTTTACCGATGAACCTCCGGAGCTTCACCCACTCATCATCATCCACTCCGTGGATATGCGTGGATTTTTTTCCCCTTCATACTGACTCTAGATCCGCTGGTAGGGCCTTCGCGTCTGGTTCCGTGCGCAAGGAAGTTTTTAGAACTCTCGCTCACAAGGAACTCTCCCGCCACACTATTACTTGGTTCCCTGCTCACCTTGGCTCGCAGGTCGGGGGCCTTTCCAATGTCAACGAGCTAGCCCACTCCAAGGCGCGAGGTGTCACTTACCGCGCCGGGACTTGCGCGGCTCAGGCAGAGGAATCAGCCCCCAGCCTCCATTTTAGGGACATTTTGACTACATTAAATGAGGTCACAAAACACTATCAAATGGGCCGTAGGTCCTTTCCATTGCCATACGAAAAGTTGTCTAGGCCACAGGCAATCTCCCTTCGCATGCTTCAGACGGGAACATACCCCGGTCTCTTCCACTTACAGTCGTTACTCCGACATTTCAGCGCTCTGTCCGGATTGCCACGATCGCAGTGATTTTAGTCACATGCTCTGGAGGTGCCCCTCTTTACAGGGAAAACATCAAGAATTCTCTGAAAATGACTTTCACTCCATGCTCACGAGCCCGGTCCTGCTACACCAACTCAAGGCTGTCCAGAAGGCCCACGACGCGGCGGTGGGGCTAGGCCTCCCCGTCCCCACGTGGGAGCGGCCCGCGATCCTCCCCCTATAAAACGGGGGTGGACTCCTTCAGGACTTCCATAATGTTTTTTGTCTATCTATCTATCAGGGTCGGTAAACATTTCGCTGGCTTGTTGTGACACCTCTGATTACTTTGTTGAGAAAATGGAAGTAGGGCTGGTACGTGGGGTCGTGCATCTGTTATGTACTACGTAGTATTTCTTAGCTTGCGATAAATCGCTTTCTTAAATGGTTTTAAGGTGTGTGAGCTCCATTTCAAGTCGGAATACTAAGGACGACTAGCAAGTACACCGATCCAAGACAGGCATGACAGTACAAAAGCAGGAACTCAGCAGCGACAACTGCAGAAGTTTAGCAAATTATTAGTAACATTGTCTGAGCATCTTCTCGACAGTGTTTGATGTGTGTGTGTGTGTGTAAATAAAGAATAAAGATTGAATAAAATTTACCTGATTTATTTCGTCACATTGTTGGGCCATCAAACTTTGCTCTTATGTATCGGTCACACGTTCTATAGCGTACGATCTTTTATTTTTAAGTGGCATAATAAATGGCTTGCAGATGAGTTACGAAAATCTTTTTAATTGAAGGTTAATACGTTCCTTAAACCAGCGGCAATCCTGACGCAAAAGGCAAAATTAAGCTTTCGTGCATGTGAAAGTCGCCGCGAACGTTTGATCTTTTCACGGAAGACGTTGGCGGCAATGGCTCCACAGCCTCCCGTGCAAGCTCGCTCAGTCAATGCGCGTCACGTCACGGTGGCAGTGAGCAGGCCTGATAATATTTTCCTAGGTGGCATTGACCAACTGCTCCCGTTGAGGCGCACGCGTTCCAATCGCAGATTTGGCGAGAGCAATACCGCTCCGATCTACGCGCTCCGTTCGCGATCCAGCCGAGCGCTCGCGATCTGCCACTGGAATTCAACATAAGAATGCACCATTCGGAATTGTGGCGACTTTAAGGTTATCTTAACCCTTTCAGCCCTTGGATTTTTAGGGGCGAAGCTCCTTAGGGTGTGGGTCGTTCCATCCTCTGTAATAGTAGTAGTATGTATGTAGCCAGCTCTAGTTTTAAGAATTGCTCACTAGATGGCGTTGTGTGTATATGTCCTTGGAAATAATATCACTAGATGGCGTTAGTGGTTTTCGTATAGTTGACAATTAAAGAGGATAGATGGCGCTGTTATAATTGGGATCGTCGGGCCGACGCGGTACTCGGAGTCGAGCACCGGGTCGCGGAGCACCGCGTCGCGCAGCATGCGGCGGCAACGGTACTCACGGCGGCACAACCCATAGCCAAGGACGCGTGGCTTTCACAACTCACAGCAGCGTTCTGTGGCGATGCATGCGGAGGCGAGGCGTTGCGTCGAGCACTGGTGTGGACTTCGGCGTCTGAGTAGGTGGCATCGTCTTCCTCTGTCGCGGAACGCGAACTGGGGTTGCAGTTGAGGCTGGGAGCGCCCGGAACACAAGTCGGCGACGCTCGTGCCCTGCTCACGATCGAACACCCAGGATCATGCAAAGACGTGACACGTGTTGTCACGTCTTTGCACGATCGAGTGGGCAATCTACGGGGGGATTCACGGTTACCCTAATGATCTCTCCGAGCTTCGCCCACTCACCATCATTCACTTCGTGGATATGCTGTGATTTTTTATTTTGATCGGATACTTTATTTGTGCGTGTTTTCATAATAGTTAAGAGCTCAGAAGGCCACAACCGAGAAATTGAGGCAGTGATGCAATTATTTATGGATTAATTAACATGGCATCAAACTTAGGTCATCAGGGCACAGTGTTTGTGAAATGATAAAAATGGCTTCTTTATTCATGCTACTGACTAGAGTAGACAAAATGTGAACTAACGTCATATTTTTCAGTGATACTCATTGAAACGGCTTCGCTACGTGGTCCCGAAAATGGCGCTTACCCGCCTGAGCTTCCGCGCCTCGGCTTCACGCAAGACTTCGGTCAAGCCTCGCATGTATCAGGTAGATAAGCTGAAGTGATGCGTGCCTGCAAGCAGCATCGTCGGCGTATGCTCACCACTTGTGTGCGCTTTCCCGTGCAGGGTATAGAACGTGTGCGAATAAAGGCTGGGGGGGCTTTTTCCGTTTGCTGAAAACTGGTCGCTGTTGTTACTCAGTAGATACTGCACACGATACAGCAAACATGCCACAATATTGACGTCAATCACCGTGCGGATGACTGAAGAAGTATTTTCCCGAGAATGAGCCGTTTTGGTTTCATTTCCGCGGTGCTAGGAGAAATCTTGTGTGGTGGTGTCAATTGACATCGCCAGGGCCGAAAGGGTTAAATGCGGCATGTGAGCTAGAACAGTATTCATTGCCAGTAATCAATGACATGTTCACGTCTTCAAACAGCAGCAATGTACACAAGATTTGAGGGATGCATATCACCAAGTTCCGCTTGTTGACGAATCACGCCAGATTTGCGTGATTAACGCGTACAAAAGTGTTTCTGCTATAACAGATTACCTTTGCGCATGCCTCTGTGCCCGACATTATTCAACGTAGGATGGATACTGTTCTGCATGGCTTACCAGGCGCGCAAGATTGTCTGGACGATGTCTTCGGTGTCCGTAAGAGACAGAGTGGTTGGGGAAAAGAAGAAAATAGAAAAGGGCGCTATTAACTGCCTCCCGTCGTGGGGGGCACGCCTGAGCGCCCTATAAGAGCAGGAATGGACGATTTGCTAAAAGCCGTTCCGCAGCGTTTCTGTGAGACTGGTCTTAAACTACGTATCGACTAATTCGAATTTGGGCAGGCTTCTTTTAGCTATCTTGGCCATCGAATCAGTCAGCAGGGGCTGCACCCGATTGAAAAAAAGAAAAAGAAAAGAAAAACGTTGAAGCAATTGTAGAAGCTCCCGCCCGAAAAATGTGGCTGAGCTGCGTTCATTTCTTGGCATCATCAGTTTCTACTCAAAGTTTTTACCGTCCAGCCGATGCGGGCTTTGGTGTCTTTTCTGACGTTACGGATTATGTAACCAAAAAAAATAAACTGTTGAAAATTGATAATCACTGGTGACTTCAATACCCTCCCGCCATAGACTGGCAGACGCTATCAGCACATGGCTATCACAAGGTCACCTGTGATTACTTGATTGACGTGGCTATTTTTTTTACCTGACGCAAATGGTCTCTTCTGCAACAAGCGAAACTGCAATTCTTGATTTTGATTTCGGTAATGAGCAGCTTACACTTCTCGATGCTTGCGCTTTTTGCACGCATCTGGGACAGACTCATATGCAAAGAGCGACTTGTCAACAAGATCTTGGTTTGGGCGAGTTGGTTCTTCATAGTTATATCGTGGTTACGGCGTGACAACGGTAAGCAGCGCTCTTTCCTGTCCACGTTGTTTCTTCTTACCGTTGTCGCCCTGTAACCACGATATAACAACGACTTGTCGTTGATAGACTTTCGCTGATAGACTTTTGAAACACTTCTGGGGCGGAGGCTATGCCGAAGGGCAGCCACAAGATGCGATAACGACCGAAAGGAGTCGCGAACGTACAGATTCTTGACGTTTCATCATGCAGCGGTATCTGGTGAAACCCCGAGTTGCCGTCAATGCGCGTAAAAAAACGTGCTCTAGCTAATTCAGATTCAAAATCTTCTCGACGCGGCATCTCGTAATGCTCGCGCTTCAGACAGTTATTAATTTTCCTCGGATCCATGCATCGTCTTAGTTTACCGTCCTTTTTTCTGATAATAACCAGAGGACTTACCCAGTCCGTCGGCTGGTCTTGTCGGCTTTGACCATGCGGTCAAGTTGTTCGCGCAGAGGCTCCCGTAAGGCAAGGGGTACACGGCGGGCTGTCTGGACGACTGGGACAGCGTCTTCGCGAAGAACCATGCGGTATAGGCGGTTGATACATGCAGTCCCAGAAAAAAGGCGTCGATACTGCTGGACAACTTCCTCGCTGCTGCTTATTCCGACAACATTACCGGTGCGCGAGAACAGTTCAAGCAGTTCACTCGCTCGCAGCCCCGGTATGGCCTGCCGGTCCTTCTTCACGACGAAGAACTCAATCTTTGCCTTTTTGCTTCCGACTGTCACCGTGGTAGTCATGCTGCCAAGATGCTTGATGACTCTTCCGTTGTAGGATCGTAGGATACAGTTACTTCTTTTCAAGGGTATCCTCGGCTGCAGCTTCTTGTAGGCCGAGAATGGCACGAGGTTGGCTTGTGATCCTGTGTCAACCTTGAACTCTAGTGTCATGCCCGCAACTTGTGCTCTGACCAGCCAGTCACGGTCACACGCTCTTCCAACGCTATTGAAACCGACGTCCAAGATGTTAAATTCTGCATCCCTATCCTCGGTGCTCCTTACTTCCCGGACTTGTCTGCTTCCCCTTGCAACGGGCAGCGAAATGATTCTGCCCTTGGCATTTCCTGCATGTTTTGCCAAATGCAGGACAGCTTCGCGGACCGTGTGTACGTCCACACCTGCGGCACTTGAACATTGCAGGCTGTTCATCGCACTGCTGCTGCTCGCGTCGCTTGACAGCATCAATCTGTCTCTGTTCTCGTGACCAAATCTCATTTTGCACGGCAGACATTTCCGCAGCCTTGCACACTTTTTCAGCTTTAGCCAAGGTTAACTTATTATCTTGCAGCAGCTTTTGTCTGAACTTGTCATCATTTGTTCCAAATAATATTTGGTCACGAATGAACGATTCTGCCATAGTGCCATAGTTGCAGGACCGAGACATCTTTCTGAGCTCTCTGACAAACTGTTCGACTGCCTCACCTCGAGCTTGGATGCGTTTCCGAAACATCTAGCGCTCGTGCACTTCAGTTCAGGCGTTCTGCTGAGTAAATGTCAAACTTGGCGATGACAGTTGCGTAACTTTATCGGCTCCCTTCGTCCCCGAAGGTGAAATTGTTGTAAACTTCTAGGGCGTCGCCGCCTGCCAGAGTTAGCAATAAGGCAATCTTCGTGGCATCCTGTCTAGGCTTTTTGCCTGGCTCAGAGGCAGCCAAGAAAAGTTCGAACTTTTGTTTGAAAAGGTTCCACTGCTTACTGATTTCGCTGGTGAAGTACAGCGGCTCCGGTGGCTTCACAAGGTCCATGCCTCTGCGTTACCGTGCACAAGCACTGTGGCCGTGGCTTCACGTTCTGACACCATGTATCGTGTGCAGTATCTACTGAGTAACAACAGCGACCAGTTTTCAGCAAACCGAAAAAGCCCCCCTCAGCCTTTATTCGCACACGTTCTATACCCTGCACGGGAAAGCGCACACAAGTGGTGAGCATATGACGACGATGCTGCTTGCAGGCACGCATCACTTCAGCTTATCTACCTGATACATGCAAGGCTTGACCGAAGTCTTGGGTGAAGCCGAGGCACGGAAGCTCAGGCGGGTAAGCGCCATTTTCGGGACCACGTAGCGAAGCCGTTTCAATGAGTATCACTGAAAAATATGACGGTAGTTCACATTTTGTCTACTCTAGTCAGTAGCACGAATAAAGAAGCCATTTTTATCATTTCACAAACACTGAGCCCTGATGACCGAATTTGATGCCATGTTAATTAATCCATAAATAATTGCATCACTGCCTCAATTTCTCGGTTGTGGCCTTCTGAGCTCTTAACTATTATTAAAACACGCACAAATGAAATGTCCGATCAAAATAAAAAAATCACACCATATCCACGAAGTGAATGATGGTGAGTGGGCGAAGCTCGGAGAGATCATTCGGGTAATCGTGAATCCCCCCGTAGATTGCCCGCTCGATCATGCAAAGACGTGACAACACGTGTCACGTCTTTGCATGATCCTGGGTGTTCGAGCGTGAGCAGGGCACGAGCGTCGCCGACTTGTGTTCCGGGCGCTCCCCGCCTCAACGACAACGCCAGTTCGCGTTCCACGACAGAGGAAGACGATGCCACCTACTCAGACGCCGAAGTCCACACCAGTGCTCGACGCAACGCCTCGCCTCTGCATGCATCGCCACAGAACGCTGCTGTGAGTTGTGAAAGCCACGCGTCCTTGGCTATGGGTTGTGCCGCCGTGAGTACCGTTGCCACCTCATGCTGCGTGACGCGGTGATCCGTGACCCGGTGCTCGACTCCGAGTACCGCGTCGGCCCGACGATCCCAATTATAACAGCGCCATCTATCCTCTTTAATCGTCAACTATACGAAAACCACTAACGCCATCTAGTGATATTATTTCCAAGGACATATACACACAACGCCATCTAGTGAGCAATTCTTAAAACTAGAGCTGGCTACATACATACTACTACTACTACAGAGGATGGAACGACCCACACCCTAAGGAGCTTCGCCCCTAAAAATCCAGGGCTGAAAGGGTTAGATAACCTTAATGTCGCCACAATTCCGAATGGTGCATTCTTATGTTGAATTCCAGCGGCAGATCGCGAGCGCTCGGCTGGATCGCGAACGGAGCGCGTAGATCGGAGCGGTATTGCTCTCGCCAAATCTGCGATTGGAACGCGTGCGCCTCAACGGGAGCAGTTGGTCAATGCCACCTAGGAAAATATTATCAGGCCTGCTCACCGCCGCCGTGACGTGACGCGCATTGACTGAGCGAGCTTGCACAGGAGGCTGTGGAGCCATTGCCGCCAACGTCTTCCGTGAAGAGATAAAACGTTCGCGGCGAGCTTCACATGCACGAAAGCTTAATTTTGCCTTTTGCGTTAGGATTGGCGCTGGCTTAAGGAACGTATTAACCTTCAATGAAAAAGATTTTCGTAACTCATCTGCAAGCCATTTATTATGCCACTTAAAAATAAAATATCGTACGCTATAGAACGTGTGACCGATACATAAGAGCAAAGTTTGATGGCCCAACAATGTGACGAAATAAATCAGGTAAATTTTATTCAATCTTTATTCTTTATTTACACACACACACATGAAACACTGTCCAGAAGATGCTCAGACACTGTTACTATTCATTTGCTAAACTTCTGCCGTTCTCGCTGCCGAGTTCGTGCTTTTGTACTGTCATGCCTGTCTTGGATCGGTGTACTTGGTAGTCGTCCTTAAGTATTCCGACTTGAAATGGAGCTCACACACCTTAAAACCATTTAAGAAAGCGATTTATCGCAAGCTTTCTGCTCCACAGGCCACTGATCGATTAAGGCATACAACAGGGGGGATCTTTGAGGTGCTTACAGGCATCCAAATGCGGCTGAATAGCAGCAGTACATATTTCAAGGAAATAAATTAAACGAAGGTGTTGGCGATACTGGCGGCTAATTATAATACCACAAAAAATGGTCGGAGCAGCGGTAAGAAATACTACGTAGTACATAACAGATGCACGACCCCACGTACCAGCCCGACTTCCCTTTTCTCAACAATGTAATCAGAGGTGTTACAAGCCAGCGAAATGTTTACCGACCCTGATAGATAGATAGATAGATAGATAAAAAACTTTATTGAAGTCCTGAAGGAGTCCACCCCCGTTTTATAGGGGGAGGATCGCGGGCCGCTCCCACGTGGCGACGGGGAGGCCTAGCCTCACCGCCGCGTCGTGGGCCTTCTGGACAGCCTTGAGTTGGTGTAGGAGGACCGGGCTCTTGAGCATGGAGTGAAAGTCATTTTCAGAGAATTCTTGATGTTTTCCCTGTAAAGAGGGGCACCTCCAGAGCATGTGACTAAAATCACTGCGATCGTGGCAATCCGGACAGCGCGCTGAAATGTCGGAGTAACGACTGTAAGTAACGAGACTGGGGTATGTTCCCGTCTGAAGCATGCAAAGGGAGATTGCCTGTGGCCTAGACAACTTTTCGTATGGCAATGGAAAGGACCTACGGCCCATTTGATAGTGTTTTGTGACCTCATTTAATGTAGTCAAAATGTCCCTAAAATGGAGGCTGGGGGCTGATTCCTCTGCCTGAGCCGCGCAAATCCCGGCGCGGTAAGTGACACCTCGCGCCTTGGAGTGGGCTAGCTCGTTGACATTGGAAAGGCCCCCCGACCTGCGAGCCAAGGTGAGCAGGGAACCAAGTAATAGTGTGGTGGGTGAGTTCCTTGTGAGCGAGAGTTCTCAAAATTTCCTTGCACACGGAACCAGACGCGAAGGCCCTAGCAGCGGATCTAGAGCCAGTATGAAGGAAAAAAAATCCACGCATATCTACGGAGTGGATGATGATGAGTGGGCGAAGCTCCGGAGGTTCATCGGTAGAAACCGTGAATCTTTCGGGAGTCTTGCCCAGTACATCATCACAGACGTGACAAACACTTTGTGTAGATATTAAGAAATTTTATTCATTCGTGAGCCGTGATTTTCCGTTTTCGTACTGAAGCCGTGTTTTCTTCGTTGGTCGTGAGCCGTGGTGGTTACCGTTTACATAAGCCGTGGCTTCCGTTCCGCCTTCAATATAACGTCTTTATGGTCGGTGAAGGGGAGGGATAGGGGTTCTTGGATGGATCGTAGTGGGATGCAGGTTCCTCGGATGGTTGTGGGTTGCATGTGGTCGATCACTAGATGTCACCGCAGCGCCATCTAGTGATCATTCTGAGACCTAGAGGTGGCTACGACGCTTATTCTTCATCGTCATCAGCGTCATCGTTATGACGCATAGTGGGTACATTCCATGTGCTGTGCCGTGATGGCAGCGTCATCGTCATCGCACAGGGTTGGCTACGACGACGACAAGGACAACGACGCGGGACTAGCCTATGCCCTAAGGAGCTTCGCCCCTAAAAAACTTCCGCGTCTGCCGCTAAAGGGAACCATGTGTGGATGCGAAGCAGCGGGGGAGATGGTTAGCTTGAGCGGGAGAAACGTCGCCGCCCTCGTATCGCGACAGTGGCCCGGGCGCTCATCGCGGCGCTGCACAGGAGAGAGAATGAGGCGCGCGTGCTCCGTCATTTTCATACCGCGGTAGAGGATTCCTAGAGGAGAGAACGGGGGGGGACCGTAGGAGAGGAGAGAAAGGGGATGCGCATGCGCTGTGGGACGCGGGAGCCACTCCGTAGAGTAGAGGATTCTTAGAGGAGAAAAAGGGGGTGAGCGTAGGAAAGAAGAGTTAGGGGGAGGGGACGCGCATGTGCTTTGGGGGGGTGTGGGACGCGGGGGGCCGCTGCGTAGAGTAGAGGACTTCTAGGAGAGAGAAAGGGCATGAGCGTAGGATAGGAGAGAGAGAGGGGGGAGGGGACGCGCATGCGCTGTGGTGGTGTGGGACGCGGCAAATCGGTTCAGCGGAACGTGAAGATGCGTGAACGTTTCACCGTCGTTTTTCAGCCAAGCAGACCGCGTCTCGGCAAACGCGCTCGTCAAAAACGCGAAATATATGCAGTTCCTATCACTGTCTCGGGACGCTACGTTATTGCGGGGTTTAGGCTATCAATCCCAATCCGCCATTGGAATGTGATTGCTCCACTACGAGCAGAAACAGTTGATCTGGATCTGCCATTGAAATTCAACATTAGCCACCGGTACAAGAGGCGTAGCCCACTCGGAATACGGCACTGGTGACAACACGCTTACCCCCCGTATTCAGAAACGCTCCTTGACTTGAACTTCACTTGCCACCGCCTCAAGGCAGCTCTTTTGAAATGCGTTTGTGCTGCCTTGGCACCGCCTAACGACAGCGCGTTCGAAACGCATTTGTGCTGCATTGAGGGCCGTGGCAAGTCAAGTTCAAGTTGAGGAGCGTTTCTGAATACGGGGGATCAACCCATCAAGCTCTTCAAATACTGTGTCGCGTCGTGCGAAATGAATATATTGGGTCTTACAGAACTTGGGCGTGACTCCTTCCTTCAGCTGCATGAGCGCCGCGGGTCCGAGTTGAAGACATCTGGAAACTCGGAGATTACACCCCGAATGGACCTGCGTGGTGGTAGACGGCTCTGCAGTCGGTGGCTTAGCTGAGGGGCTAAGAACAAGGCAGCCGGCGTCGCTCAGAAGGTGAATTAGAGCTCGGCCACATAAAGTTGGACAGGAGCAATCTAGCACTACCAAGAGGCATTCTACGGGTGCACTGTGGTACGATACCGGCAACATGATCGCTTCAACAACTGGCAATTTTCACAAATAGCATGGCAGCTTTGTAGGAGATGGCCTCAGCGGAGGCCAAGCGTTCTTGTGCTGCTCAAATAAAAAAATCACAGCATATCCACGGGGAGAATGATGAAGAGTTGGGGCGAAGCTCGTGAAGCAATCATGGTTACGCCGTGAAATCTTGAGTGGTTTCGCCCAGCAGTAATCAAAGCAATAGTGTGTGTGAGATCCGCCTGGCGCCGCGCTCGCGTCGCGGCGGCCTCTCGAGCTCGCTCCTCGGGATCCTGCCGACGAGCACGAGCCGCAGCGGCCTTCCACACCCGGCGCTCTTCGTCGTGCATGGTCCGCCAAGCAGCACGATCCGGCAAGCGCACTTGTACGGCGACGATCCGGGGAATGAGAGATAGCGGGCGCTCGCCGCCCGGCGAAACCCCGCGCAGCCCGCGCAGCAGCCAATCGGAGAGCAGCTGCACCGCCAACGCCATCTAGCGCACCTTCACCCAACTGCCATATTGTACGCATGTCAATGGGACAGCGCCCTCTCGGAAACGAGACGAGAAATGGAGATGACGACAGAGAATGCGTACAGTGCCATCTAGTATATCGTCACCCATCTGCAGTTTGCATGCGTCTCTATGGGACAGCGCCCTCTATTGTACAATAAGGGAACACTACGGTGTACAGAGGATGGATCGACGATCGACAACCGACGAGGTCTCGTTATAAGGAGCTTCGCCCCAAAACATCCGCATCTCCCGCTAAAGGGAACCATGTGGGGATACCAAGCAGCGGGGACATGGTTAGCTTGAGCGAAAGAAACGTCGCCGCTCCCGTTTCGCGGCCCGAGCGCTCATCGAGGCGCTGCACAGGAGAGAGAATGAGGCGCGCTGGCTCTGTCATTTTCATACCGCGGAACTACCGTGACGCCCCCCAGCGGAGTATGCAGCTGTCGCACCATCTGTCGTGCGCGCCGCTCCGTAGAGTAGAGGATTCCTAGAGGAGAGAACGGGGGGGCCCGCAGGAGAGGAGAGAGTGGGGGGGAGGGGACGCGCATGCGCTGTGGCGGGGTGGGGCGCGGGCGCCGCTCCATAGAGAAGAGGATTTTTAGAGGAGAGAAAGGGGGGGAGCGTACGAGAGGTGAGAGAGGGGGGAGGGGACGCGCATGCGCTCTGGGTGGGTGGGACGCTGCAAGGACGGACGAACAAAGCCCCCCGCAAGCACATGCAAGCAATATCAAGGAATGGAGTCAATGGGACGCGGGCGCCGTTCCGTAGAGTAGAGGATTCCTACAGGAGAGAATGGCGGCGAGCGTAGGAGTGGAGAGAGAGGGGGTGTGGGACGCGGGAAGGAGGGACGGACAAAGCCTCTGCAAGCACATGCAAGCAAGATCAAGGAATGGAGTCAATGTGGGCGGCAGACACCACCGGTAGTGCGTGTTATTCTTTGCTTGCACCCACCACATCCCTAGCCATTACTAAGCAGCCAGTCTGTGCCCTCGGCTATGACTCTGGTAACTGTGGTGGTGGTTGACGTCCTTATTGTACAACAGTGTTCTGGATCGAATAGTGGGTGCTTCCCTACTTCATGAAAGTGACCGGACGCGGGACGCGGGAGGGACGGACACAGCCCCGAGCATAAGACGCTTCGCATCTAAAAGCTGGCGGGACACGACGCACACCGGTCAATCAGTGTCAAGAAGCCTTGATACGTCAACACCTTCTCCACGTGAAGTTGCGTCGTATTGGGGGGCTTCACAGTTTCCTCCCACGTCGTTCTTAGCGTCCAGTTGTGCAGGCTATGATCTATGCCTTCATCGGTTTCCCCTTGGTTAACAGCCAAAGCTCGGCCGCGTTTTCCTGAGGGGGGCTTCTCGACAAGGGGAGAAATTCGGCCTTGTTGGTAAGACATTAGGAAAAAATTTAGCGCGAAATGACACAAGGACGAGAAGGCAGGACACAACACGTGCGCTAACATTCAACAAAATGGTTTATTTCAACCGAAGCACGTATATATACCGTGGTGATGCTCAAACGCTACAGCCAGATGTCACGCGCAGAGACGTACTTTTTTATCATTCTGATTTTAACAGGAGACAAGCAGAGAAGTGTTATTTGCTTATCATAACATATTAAACAGGATATGCGCACCAACCACAAAACTAATGCACGTTCAAAAAATACAGTTCTTTTTCTGACAGGGACAGGGACGGCGTGCTTACACAATCTCTACCCAACTTTGCGATTTTGGCGGCTTCTACTGTTAGTCCTGTTAGTTCATCACGGTTAGTCGATAACACCTTGGTGTTTTCAAAATTCGGGGCGCACCCACAAGCTCTGCAATGCATCGCGAGCCAGCCATCGTAACCCTTCTTTACAAGGTTGCAGTGCTCTCGTAACAAGGTTGCAGTGCTCTCCTGTATCAGACTCCCCTCTCTTGCGGAAAGCAGTACGTCGGACAGACGGGGCGCTGTCTGAATGACAGGTTACGAGAGCACTTCAACCTTGTAAAGAAGGGCAACGATGGCTGGCTTTCGCAAGTTTTCTCAAGTGAAGAAATTTGATTTCACTGTAAACAACTCTTATTTCGCTCATTTGTCTTGTTTTGTTTCTTATTTTGTGAATTTTGAATCAGGCGAAGCGCGGGAAGTGGTTGACTTGAATTCGTAGCGCTTGCCTCCGGTCCTCCTTGCCACTCGCTCAGCGATATCAGAAGTTGGATCGTGCTCAGTTATCTTGCTCGGTTGGCGTGCAGAGAACGGAAGCCGCAGTGAGGTACGCCCAGCAAGTCAACCATGCATAAGACGAAGATGGCTAAATTGGGGGGTCACATGTTTTTCGCAGCTCTGCGGTGTGTTAACCCGGGGATTTCCAGTTCCGCGAAGGTTTTTCAGGTTTCCCAGTGGCAACGGGTGAGCACAAGTAGTTGGGCCCATTATTTCAGCAGGTATTAATTTTGCATGAGTAACCTACATGAGTAAACCCAGTTCTCTGCAAGCCTGACTGTACTGACATAAGCGCGGTGTCGCTAGACTAATGGTCAAGACGACAGCCTACCCGGTGTCGGCAAAATACGTTTAATGAAAGGCTTGAATTGGTGTTGGCTCGGCTACATAGCTTTTGATCTTTTACTTTTGGCATGTTGCTCAAATGATGTGAAGCAATTTTAGGCTCCTTCCTGTTCATGCAATTCATGTAGCCAGTTTGAAGCTTTGTGGTTCTTCACTTCTAATACTGTTACTGAAATACATGTGATGGACTGAATGCTTCTAGAAATAGTTAGAGGAAATGTCACTGGAGCCAACGTTTTGACAAGTGAACTTTTCTTCGTCAAGGCAACGCTGCTGCCCTGACGAAGACAATTCAACTTGCCGAAACATTGTTTTCAGCGACGTTCTTTCTTGAAGAACTTCTCATCGCTTCAAGCCTATCTGTTCCTCTGAACTTCTGCCTTGTTTGGTAGTCAAATTCTGTAAGAAAAATATGTGCGCCGTCATAACGAACGTGATTGAGTCAAACACGACGTGTCTTGCTCGTGATTGTTGATAATTTTCGCATTAGTTCGGATATTCTGGGTTCACTGTTTGCTCATTATGTCCATATTTCAGTTGTGAATTAAAGCTGCTTTTATAGATTGACTCTTTCACACTACACGTATGTCTTTTTTTATACGAAACATGCAATAAAAATTAATTTTATTTGTGTCGATCGAGTTTTGTCTTACTGAGCAATCGGTCCGCTTAAGTTTCGCCGCTTCAGAACACACGAACTAAAATTTCAAAAATGTTAACGAAATTTTACGAATGACCGCGTCGCTCAAGCGGCCAACGGACCTGAAAGAGGGCACGAACACATCCCGCTTGCATGCGAAGTGGGAAAGGAGAGCTTCCGCGGCAACCCTCCTGCTCTCAGTTTTGCGCCCTTTCCCTCTATTTGGTGACCTTACCAGTGACGTCACGAAATAAATGTTCTGTTTGTGATTTATCTCTAGTTGGATGCCCGGCAGCCGCCAGTAGTAAAAGCGGCGCTGCCGCTGCGTATCAGCATGCGAGAGCGCGTCACATGGAGGTATAGGGAGTTTCCGCCCCCTGGTTTAGGTTCGTCAGCTGGCAAAAAATTTTAGAGGAACTGCAAAAAGCGATTGTTCCATCTTTTGGAGCGGGCGCATCTCTTGGCTCCTTTCCGACACAGTGCAGCGCAACTTATGTTGCGCTGCACTGTGTCGTGATGCACCTGGAATCGTGATGCATCTATCACGATTCCAGGGAATAAAGGATCGTTAATTTCTGGAAACCTAACGTGGCTAATGAAAACTTAATTTACGTTGACTAGTTAGGAGTTTCTTGAATTTATTAATACATTCAGCAGGGTCGTACGGCTGACATTTTTTGGGGGGTGGGGTGGGGTTCAACCGCCCTGTACTCAACGTGCGTGCGTAGCGTGCATGAATATATAAGTTCGTGCGTGCGTGTATATATTATGTTCGTGCCTGCGTAGCTTGCACAGTGTGCGTGTATATATCTGCTTCGAATATCAAATACTGCCAAGACGAACAAGCCAGTGTTCGGAAGCACGCGACCTTATTTATTAGAAACCTAATAACATGGATCGGCACACGCAAAGAAAGGAGCATTCCTATTTCAAGCGAAACTACGATTTGCCTTATCTCAAGGTACACTGACCCAGACATAGCTCCGTACTGTAATCAAGTGAACAGCATGCGCATTTAGCTTTTCGCAGGAAAAGGGAACTGAACGAGATACATGAAATCGGCAACACGAGGAGTGAAGGGCTTATCTGTATCAGTGCAGGTCTTATCTGTCGAAAACTGTGTAGGCCTTATCTGTATCAGTGCAGCAACGCAGCGCACAAGTGCTTCCACTTTTCGGAGAGGCCCGCTACACATGAGCAGTTGCATTCTTCGACCTCGGGCTTACTGGACAAGTTCTTCAACTAGAAGTAAATGTGATTCGGTTCGCCGAAGAGGCTCGATGTTTGCACGCACAGCGCAACTATCTCCGCTGTTTCGCTAGTGAAATATTTCATGCCGATGAGAATGAGGTGGTCAGCGGCCACCACCCTTCCGCCTTCGACGAAGCAACGCGATCCGACGCCACAATCAAGAAACTTCAGTACTGCGCCAATTGAAAGTGCCACGTTGACCCTGTTAAGCGTAGCCATCTTTGTTTTTCGACTAGTGTTGCCAGCACACTGAGCATTTTATGGAGTTGCGAATAGCCTCCTGCCTACTAGGGAGAGGACCCCTCCACACGCACTTCACAGTGTCCTCCTCTTCACACCGTTGTAACAGCAGTGTTGCCAGGTTTGGCTATATATAGCCAAATTCGGCTACAGGAAAAAATTGTTGGCGTTGATTTGGGCGATTGGCTATATGGCAATATTTGGGCTACAGAAAGTGGCGCCGTAATGATCAAGGCGCCATGGGTTACTTTCATAGAGAAGAGAGAAATCGCTATAGGCGCATTCACATTTAGCCTTGAAGGGGCCGAAAGCGGCGAAATTAACCCGAAATCCGGACGCTTTGTCGCCAAAGTGAGCGAAAAATCTGAAAGCCCAGGTGAACAGCGGAACGCCTTTCCATCTCTCCGGAAGCCGTACTTTGGCTGTACTAGTATACTGCCACGCCCGTTTATTTGCTTTATGTTCATGTATTCGAGTTTCGGCCACAAAAGTTGTTAGCAACGCTCGGCACAGAACACGCCGCATTGTTCGTGAAGCTTCACGATTGTCCGAGATCATTGTGTTAAGATTACGCGCAGGGCGCGAATAGCCAAGTTTTTTTCGAGTGCTTCCGCAAGCGCCAGTGATAACGCGAGAATCTTCGATGCTGCGTGTATGAATACCGACGCGCCTTACCGCTAATCAAATTTTTCGACGGCCGACGCTCTGTTCGCCGCTATCAGTGCCAATGTGTACTGCTGAAGTCTTACTTTCCTCTTGCCTGCCACATGTTCGGCCAAATAAAGAGTTTCGTCTTCGACAAGCCGACTGCTGCCTTCGTCCACGTCAAAACCCCGTGATATCTGGTGGAGATGCTGTTCGTTGATATTCCAGACGCCCCCCTTCAAGCCGTGAACCTAGCGCAATTCGTGGCGAAGATACCGATGCCATCACGGACAGTCCATCCAGCCGCAGACTAAAAGGACTAAGCCCCCCCCCCTCCCCCCGCCCAGGACAGACTCCTACCGGACTAGACAAAAGCCACGACGACGAAGACAATAGGCACAATGACGGCCGTAGTGTCCCCTGCAGCGATCGTGATGCAGCTACCCAGAGATCCACTGAACTTTCATGGATCGCCAAGCGAAGACTACGAGACCTGCCTCGAGGCTTCCCAAAGGCTCCCAACATTTAACAACTGAGACTCCGAGCACAAGCTGCTTCACGTCTACTTCGACCTAGACGACGCCGCGATGACGTGGTTCCAGAACAGAGAATTTGCATTACAAACTCTCTTTCGGACGACGTTCCTCAGTACCTTCACGAGCGTGGTCCGCAAGGAAGGGGCCGCAGCTATGCTGGACACATGTGCAGCTTCATAACGGAAACATTGGCATCTGCACGCAGGAGATGGCGCGCTTATTTCGCCGCGCCGACCCCAGCATAAGCGAAGAGTTGAAAGCGAGCTTTCCTTATGAGGGGTGTGAAGCCAAACTCTGCTCCAGATTGATCAGGAACCCGCCGAAGACGGTCGCAGAGCTTGCTTCCGAAGCTTCGATAATCGAGAAGACGCTCGAGATGCGGACAGGACAATACAAGAGCAGCTTATGGGCACCACGCTATGCTGACGTTCAAGCGCTAGCAACTGCCGACCTGCGTGAGATGATCCGAGTAATCGTGCAAGAGGAGCTACGAAAATGTTTACCTTCATGGCAGCCTCAAGTGGATTCCATCGCTGAAGTCTTGCTCCAGAGATACGGCAATCACTGAGCGTCCGTCACCTTCCAGAGCCGCAGCTACAAGCCACTAGGTACGCTGCTGCTGCGTGCCATCACGTCAGCCATCCGAGCCCACGTCAAGACACCGCCCCGCCGCAGTTCCGCCGTTACCGCCGCCATCAATATCGTACCGCCCGCCTGTCGGCCAAAGCTACGCACCGAGGAAGACCAATGTTTTACGCTCCACTGACAAATGCCCGCTCTGCTACCACTGCGGGGAAGCCGGACACACATACCGCTGCTTCCAGTACCTCCAGATGGGACTATATGGCTTCGCCGTTAAAGCCCCGTGACTAGAGCAAGGTGAACGACCACGCGACATTGCCTACGAACTCGCAGGAGCGCAGTGGACACGCCAACGACCCTCTCGATCGCCGTCGCCAGGCCGCTACATCTCACCGCAGCG